>JAVSBS010010422.1:11962-24213 GCA_033124195.1 Coracias cyanogaster
GACTGTTTTAAGCAGGCTGTCACAGCCCCATAAATTGGCTCACTATCTGCTGGGATTCACAGGCTACCTTGTTTTGTGCTGTGGAGACTTGTTAGCAGTGAGGTATATAAATGACATATTACAAAGCAAGGCTAGCAAGGTTGATATTCCTGCCAACGGAGTCTTTGGAACATGACAGAAAATATTACTAAGCTTTAGGGTGAGCTGTGAGGACAGAATAGATGAGATGAGTTGAACATTGATGTAGCTGGATGGCTTTCATTGAGACTGCCCTAATTGCAGATTCTTTTTTACAGAGAACATGTTCTGACAGTCTTGAGGCTAACCCATTTGGAAGGAGTGCCTTGTATTTAGATTAATAAAGTGGATTAGAGATGTATCCCAGTGTTGTTTCCTGGTCTTTTGAAGTGCTGTACCTGTGTACATGCTTAATATTCGAGACGAATAACAAGTCACTGCTAGTAATCTTGCATTTTACTATTGGGATAATAGCTTTTTTTTTTGATGAGCAAGGTGAAGGGAAGTATGGACTTTACATAAGGCAGGAAAGAAGGTTCATAGATGCACATCTCTGCCTTGTACCTTCATTGTCTTACATTTCTAAATTCTGTTCTCCTGTAGGCTCTGAGGAACCAGGGAAAAGAGAAGTTTATGAAAGATGGGGAGTTTAAGAAGCCATTTCCTGTCTGGAAAGGACTGTCAAAATAAAAGTCTGCCTACAAGGAGAAGACTTAATACTTCTAGAAGAGTAGATAAATTAGTAATAGCTACACCTATGTTCACAGGAAAAAAATGGGGAAAGCAGCTTGGAAAAAACTTCCCAAGGTGGTACAGTCCAAGGTGGTAGACTACCATCCTTATTATGAAATAAGCATATCTTGCAGGAGATATACTTGGTAGAAATTTGTACTTTACATGAGAAGGCTCTAATGGAATACCCTCAAAGGCCTTCAGTAGTTAATGCAAAAGTGCTGCATAGGACTACTGTTGATAGTTGAACAAGCTTATTCATTCGATGGGTATCTTATCTTTTCAGTTCCAGTTCTAGCCCATTTTCCAGTCAAGGCTCATTATGCAGGTAGATCACAGAGCAGTTCTCCATGCATGGAAGAATAAAGAAATGTCGCAACCTGGTCCTGACCTGCACCACTTTCTCTGCCGCTGCCTTAGTGGGAGACATACAACAGGGTGGTGTTACCACAACTATTAGTGCCTCAGATTTTTTATTTCCTCCTTTTTTTTTTTTTAATCTGTAGTCTCCTTTCTAGGACTGAAAACTCAACTGACAAAGGCAAGACTTGGTTTTGCATTAACTGCCTGTAGTATATGCATGGCTTAATAGTTTATGCTTGTCTCAATCAGTGGCGTATTTCTGTTCATGCACCAATCTCACTTTTTCCCTTCCACTTGAACTGTTCAGTTTTGAGCCCTTAGCTAGACATTTCTGCATGCTAAATTGTCAGAAACTCCTCTGTCAGATAAAAAGCCTCCAGTTTAGTACTCTGAACTAACCAGCTCACGAAGAGGGCAGAGGAAAGTAACTGTCAAAATGAAGAAATGGGCAGCAATTGTGATCCTGGGATATCACCTTAAGTTGGCACAAGTGTCATGTTAGAAAGAATACTTCCCCTTTCATAGTAAGATGATAGCAAGTATTCTGGATGTAGTGCAGTCTATTGCATGTCCATCCCTTTTACTAGGTTACCGACTTAGCTAAAGCAATGTTACATTTCTACTGTAAGTTATGGTTAAGCTGCTGTATCCTCTACTTCTGTTTTGAGAAATGAGAAAAAGTAAGGTCAAAAGATGTTAGCTTTAGAAGTCTTTATCAATTATGACAATTGAGCAACAGAAAAATGTGATACCTACATCTTTTAAGATTTACACAGTATTTTCCTTCTCGGTGTTAATATGCCTTACCTTCTGCTGATTTCAATGGCAGCCAGACATCTAAGGATCATACCAATGTACTACTTAAAATACATATTTAAAAACACCAACACTTTGTTGCTAAAACATCATGAAACCTATAGAAAATCTAGACGATGCTACTTTTATCAAATTAAGGCACTTGAAGAATGGCTAAAACACATGATCCTCCTGCAAAGAACATACACTAATAAGGTTTTGATGCACACAACATCAGTTTATCAGTTCCAAGCAAATTACTTGGCATGTTTAATGCAACTAGAAGTTACTTTTTTTTTTTAAAGCTGAGATGGTCCAGGATTTGTTGTCAGTCTTCACTGAACTGGTTTAGACTTGGATTCTTCCAACTGTTTCTCCAGGCCTATCAGCAAGCATTAAAATACAAACTACGGTTACTCTTTGGAAGTCAGTAAATATGTAAAAAAAAGATGACCAGGCTAATGTATGGGAAGCGACTGACAGACATATTAGAACAGGACTGGTGTCTACAGCAATTGAGTTCATGGAGTCAGGAGTGTGCGAGAACTTTAATCTTGATTGTAATAAATTTACTCAGTGAATACATAAGAGACCTTGATTTGCTTTTCTTGTATACTAGTAATTGAAGCTAATGTACTTACAAGTGCCATCATGGGAGCTATGGAAGTAATCATGAATTCTAAAAAACCAGTGATGAGCATTTCATTTCACTACTCTTGCAGTGTAAGAAACAATGTCTAATGACTGCCACAGTATGGGAAGTTAAACTTAACCACATGCTGGCTTTTCAAGTACTGTGCAAAACTTTGAAATCTGTTTTCCTTATTTGTCAATCACCTCTACTAAGCAATTCATACTCTTAACCGAACCGTAGATTTGTGTTGTGTAATTAAGTAGCAAGCAACAGATAGAAGAAATCTTTGAAATAAATGTACGTACTATATTAACAACACTTCTGAACTCTTCTTTTCAGAGGCTGAAACAACTGAATGTAACCGTTAGCTGAAGAGTACATTACTTGCCTCAACGCATTTTGAGTAACATGTAAAAGCAATACATTTCTTATGATTAAAAATCTAGGTAGCAGACCAGCAGCCAGAAACCTACCAGGGGAATAACCCTAATCCCAACATCCTTTAATAATATGCAGCCTTAGAATCTGTTGGGGTTTTTTTCCTGATTAGTGTCTTTGAAACAGAGTACTACTTGTTTCTCACTTGCACAGGAACATCACAGTTGTTTTGCCTTTATGCTTTCAATAAAAAAAACCCATCAGCAGTACATTGGTGTGACTGCTTTTTTTTCCAAAGAAACTAAAATGACCTACTAATCACTAGTTTAGACATGTAGTTTCATTGCTTAATCTTTAAAAGCTGGTTTTACTCAGTAAACAGTGTAATGACATAGGGTTTTTTTTGCAAATGTAAAGAATCTCTATTCTCTTAAGATAAATTAATGCAGGTTTAAAATTACGTAGAAATTTTAGTCTGCTCCTCAATACATAGGAGCAATTAAGTAACTTGAAGACTACAACACTATGAAAAAATGGGGGTTCTACTCCTTTCCCCTTTTTTACATAGGTGGTAAATCATGTCGTAAATACTTCCTAGTTGAATGAACCTTGAAGGAGCAAATCAAGATTTCTTTCAAGTTCTCTTATGAAGACTTGGTGTGCAATTTAAAAATTGACCAAACTTAACATACAAAATCTTAAGTTTCAAAACTCACAGGACAAAGGGAGCAGGTAAACACAAACAGGTGCTGCTAAACAGAAGCACATTTGATATTTAAAATGTTAAGCCATTTAAATGGCTAATTTTTAGTGAATGTAACTGAATTCTAATTTATATCCATCAGGGTTTTGATATCACAAATTTTGAGAAACTGTTTAATTCTTAATTGTCTCACATAGTAAAATCAATAATATAAAAACACAAGTTCAGCTTCCTGACTACTTAACTATAGCTTACTTAGAAAAAAAAAAATAAAATTAAAAAAGCATTTTTAATATAAAGCCTGCATTTAAAAGATCCTGACACAGATTAAATGTTGCCAACAGGATGGGAATAAATTTTAGGATAATTTTTTCAAAATTAAGTCAAATGTTTGAAGTTTCCAACCTCCCTGTGTGAAAGACAGTTTTTTACTACCGTAGTTTAAGCAAGGCCAAAGTCTAGTTAGTAGAGAAGTCAGGGCATAGCTTAGTTCCCCCTTTCCTCAAAAATGAGGTCTGTATACAGTAACTAATTGCATAACACTTCCTTTACAGATGAAGTCCCTCCAGAAACTGGTGACATAGGTTTGCGCTAAGTTTTAAGCTTTGGGTAGAGCAAGAAGAATGCAGTCTGTCTAAGGACTAAAGAAAGTGACTACAAATTTTAGAAGCTCTAGTCCAATGATGCAACACTGAAGGAGATCTAGGTTTCAGTCTATTTAAATGTGACCCATTCAAACAGTATGACTACGGGAGGTAAATGCCTCTGCATGGGACACTTGTCCTGGAAGTCTTTGGAGTCTCTTCCTTTATGTAGAGAAACTCAGTTCTCAGACGGCACCTGCTGGCCATGTGTTCTATCCAAGTATTGCTGTTTTATATGTTAAATAAGACCAGACACAGGAAAGCCTACCATCCATGTATTTAGAGTGCACTGAGCACATCTACATGAACAGAGATATGGAGAATTCTTAGCAAAGTTCACCTACCTCAGGCAAAGTAAAGTGCAAATGCAGCTGAGTCACATATGGATTACACTCAACAAGTTCAAGATGCTCATTTTCTTTCCTTTTCCTCCAACTTAGGAAAAGCTGTCTTTTTCCATTTTACTCCTCCACACATACACAGTCACTTGACGTGAATACTAACCCATGAGAGTCTGTTCTTGGTGTCAATTTAGTATTTAAGAAATAATTTCTTCATAATACAATCCACTCAGAAGTTTATTGTTACAGATCAATGTGAATTACATTACAGGACAACCTTCCAAAATTAACTGTAAAACAACTAGTTTAGGTACCAACCCTACTAGCATCCATATAACTTAAAATGTGACATACCTATGTAGGTGAATATCATTAGATTTGCTTCAGTTAACTAATGCTATGAATTTGATGAGGAACAAGAAAATTCTTATCTAACTTACCTGTGATGTAGCCTTCTAAAGCTTTTGGCACCAGTGACTTTGCAATTCTTAGATCCTCAGCTGAGCATTTGCCTGCCTCAAGCCCAAAGGACATCCCCATTCTTTTCAGCACCTCACTGTCATCGTGAATCTCAAAGGCATTATCAAAATTAAAGAGGTATTCAAATCTGCATGTAAAAAGTCAAAGTGAGATGGTTTTGAAAAGAACATAGCTATGCCTGTTTTGCCCATTTTTCCTTTTTTTTTTTTTCAGTATGCACTGAGCTAAGTGTCTAGATTCTTCATTATCTGTAAAAGGTCCTTAAGGAAAAATAATTAAGTGCAGCAAATGCTTTTTCTCTTTTGCTTCTGTGACTGGCATACCTACAGGGTTTAAAATGGCACTCTCTCAATTAAAGTAACTTCACCACTGCACGAAGAAAGTCTAAAATTTTCTACCTCATCAACCAGATTCAAAGGGGAAGAGGGAGGCCTTACTAGGCATGAACCTTCACTTGAACTAAATCAAATCCTTTAAAAAGTCACCTGCAGCCCTGTCACCAAAATAACTATTCTAGTTTTGTTTCTTTTACCTTGTGAACTGACCTGTTTACCTTGGTATAACTTTGCTTTTTTGGATGCATCTGGATGCAGCAGGCACAACAGTCTGTTCAGAATTCTGTATGTTCACAACCTACCATTTCTGCTGCAGGACTCTCAAAATGTTTTTCATTGCATAGAAAAGTGGAAATAGTGGTATAAACTTAATATAGCTTTAAGGAAAGCAGGGGCTTATGCTATGATCACAGACTATTAAAAGCCTAGACAGCACTGGTTCAGGGATTATAATATAAGGCTATTTCCCAGTACTTCATTTTCTGCTGACAAAACCTTTATCCCTGGAAAAGCAACCCATCCATGAGATACAGTCTTTAAAAGACAACTCACTGGTGGGTCTTCCATTAGTTCTCCAAGGTTGTGTCACATAGAATTTCTCGACAGGTTTTTCTTAATACTCATTTTCTTATAGTGGACCCAAGAAGTGTGAAAAAGTTACGTCTTTTGTGCCTATTTTCAACTAGAAATCTACATGCTTTGTACTAGGTGTAATTATCAGTTACAGGCATAATTTCTTTTGTGACTCAGATGGTATTACTGTAAAACCTATTGTTTATGCAGCTATATTTAAGTGTAGCCACATAAAAAGAAAAAATAAGAGCTCACTATACCTTTAATTGTTATAATCACATTCCTGCTACCTAGACTGTTGCAGCTAAAGTCACATAACTATGTTTATGCAGGCAAGGGTCATGCCAAGTTACTACCAGCAAGCTGTGTAGTTAACTAAGAACTGAATTCAGATTTTATGGTACAGGACTAAAGGCTGGATTTTTTGATAACTCTGCATTTCTCCTCCCACATGTTGTAGTCATATACTGGATGACAGAAAGGAGTGTAACTCATTTTTCACCCCCGCAGGTTTCCAAACAAAGAAACTTAGAGTAACATTTCTCCAGCATAGTTTCTAGCAACCTGCAGCCTATGACACAGAAGTCCTACACTTCTACCTTTGCTATTAATAGCTATTTGAGGATTTTCTTTCAGGGACTTGACATGTAAACTTCTGGCATGAACAATATCAAAGGCTACAAAGATGATGAGGGGACTGAAGCATCTCTCGCATGAGGAAAGGCTGAGAGACCTGGGTCTGTTTAGCCTGGAGAAGAGAAGACTGAGAGGGGATCTTATGAATATTTAAAGGACAGGTGTCAAGAGGATTAGGCCAGACTCTTTATGCAATGCCCAGCGACAGGACAAAGTGCAACGGACACAAACTGGAACACAGGAAGTTCCATCTGAACATAAAGAAAAACTTCCCTGTGAGGGTGACAAGAGCACGGGAGCAGGCTGCCCAATGTTTCTCTTTGTGCATGCCCTGTGTCATCCATGGTTTTATACACACCTGTGAATCCACTGTCCTCTCTTTTCTGGGACAAAGAGTCCATCTTTCTGTGAATGTCTTTTCATAGCTTCAGGCATTCTTGATGCCCTTCTGTTTCTCTGTCCTGGTTATATTCTCTTTCCAAGAACAAGACAGCATATAATATTCCAGACATAAAAGCACTATATGTACCTAGTTTTACATTGTATTTCTTACTGTTTTCTATACTAATTCCCAGCATTATTTTGGCCATTATTGAGAAATCAACTTTGGTTCTCAAGAGTTATCTACTGAGCTGCCATCTCATTATTCAGTGCTAAAAATTACATCCAGTGGTCAATACTGTGTCTGCAAAGTTTGTGTACGGTTCCTGTCCCTTTCCCATGGTAAGTGCAAATTTGATAAAAAATTAATTTAATATGGATTTTCTGCTCTTTGCAGGGGATTCTTTCTCTAATGGTACAAGAGCCTACTTCCTACATGTTTTCTCTTATGTATAGCATTGTATCTCCAATGGCAAAATTATCTGCATTTCCTATAAGAATAGAGAGATGTTCTAATTTTCCAAGTTTCTGATACATCTGTTTGTGTCTGAATGCTTAACTATGTATTCTGTGGTTTTTTTCCCTTTTTCCTAACACCTATGGCATCTATATTAAAGCCCCATATATACTAAATAAACTTTTCCTGTTCAGGTGCCTCACCTTTTCAACATAATTTTTAACTTCTTCCTTTTTATCTGAAGACTCTGCTTTTATTTATTCCAAATTCAGAAATGTCATTCCCAGTATGTTGCTAGGCATCTGTCTGCCTTCTCAAACTCTGAACAAAACTCACCTAATGAACTCTTTGTTTCACGTGTAAGAAATTTCATTCAAAATAGCAAAGCCAGCTATTTTCAGATAATAACCTAGTTGTGATCCAATTAACAGTACCTCATACTTTCAGCTGTATTTTCACAGGATGAAGAGTATAAGCACCCAGAAGTACACAAGTGGGAAGATTTTCAGACTAACTTAAGAGTACAACTATAGCAGTTTGCTTACAAAGATTGTTTCAAATTTCCATATTATTTCCTTCCTTTTTTTTCCTTCAAAGATCTAGGTGCAACCTTTTGGCTATTAGAAGACACTTTCAACATTGTTATTATCACCTCTGGGATGTTACTTTTGTGTTATGTGGATCACCTTGTGTTGCTGATGAAAGACATTTACGGTATATTAGGAATAAGAATTCAGAAGCACTACCCATGGCTTCATTAAAAGCTAGTGCTGTCCTAGTATATAATTTCATATAGTCATTTCTCCTATGCTGTGAATGCTTTTTGAAATGTCAGTCTGAAGTACTTTTTACAACAGTGAAAGTCAGCCTGTTTTAACTAGTGTTCATAAAGCGATGTTGATAAACTTATCCCTATTAGTACTGCAGTTGCATTAAATACGAAAAAAACGCAAACCAACCCCCCCATCAAGTAACAGCAGCAAATTTCAACACATAATTACTTCTAGTAAACTAGAAAAATTTCCCTCATTTGTTCAAAGAAAAAAAATCAAGTTCACAAAGAAAATAAAAATTCTAAAAAGTGGTTCTACAAACACTCACTTATCGCTTGATATGCTGCAGTCTATAACTGTTCTTTTGCTAGTGTTGACTATTAAGAAAGGCAGCTGTATTGTTGAGTTCATAGCTGGAGGGCCTTGATTTTGTTGTTCATTTTCCTGATTTCTTTGTACCAAGTTTTTGAAGGCTATTTGCTGCAGAAAGGAAGAAAAAAAAGTTATCACTGACAATAAAAGAGCAGACGTCAGTATTTCCAGGAAGTGGAACTTCATATCTTTTATTTAGTAGCTCTTATTTCCAGTAATTTTCTGTTAAAAAGTAAGTTGTAGCCTGACTTTCTCTTTGCAGTAGTGAAGATGACCAGGAACAGAAGTCAAACACAATATTTTCACACATGCTAATGGCTATGCCACCCTCACAATTCCTGGAGAAGAAACAAGAAAGGTGCAATAAAGCTTGGTAGAGAATGGTTCCCCATTCCTGGAGTTAGAGGTCTTCTCTGTCATTTTATATGAATTGTTACATCAGGCTAGTTACACTGAAACAAAAGTTAACAGAAGTGACAGCATTCCCCCCACTTCCCATGATATCTATTCTCTTCTCCTTCTCATGCTCCTTTCTCTCTCAAAAGAGTTAGTTTTGAAATTCTTCCCTGAAAGTTTTCAAACAGGTGCCATTCGTCACACCACTAGCTCTCTACCGAATTCTTATATCTGACTGCATTTATGCATTAAAATCTGTGTTTAGGAAATGTTAATTGAGGAATTGGAAGTCAGTGTACTTACCCACTTTGAGGCACTACTTATTTCACTTAAGGGGAAGATGCTTAGACAGAATCCCAAAGGACTGGTAAACCATTTGATAATGAACATAATCAAGAAAATTATGACAGTTGTAGATAGTAAGGGAGTGCAAGTCCATCATTTTCAGAGTAATAGCAAAGAGGGCCTTATTTTCACCAGAATAATTTCACGTTGCTCTTAGAGAAGCTGATAATTTATTAGGTCAGACAGAATCAGATTTTATGCCCTATGTAGAGAAACAGTTTTTGGTGATGAAAAAAGGAGAAGCATCAGTTATTTAAAAGTTTCATTGCATATCTAAGTACATGAAAATTGTTTCAATATAGTTGCATCAGGAAACCTCATAAACATGGAATCTCATTAAAAAGTTTGACTGTTTTAATTACTTAAAGTCTGCACAGACCAAAGCACTTAAAAATGCTCATAACTGTTTATAAAATGTTACTTTATAAGCAAAGATGCAGTTGAAGTACATTTCTGCAATCACAGAGAAAACTCAAGTCATCTCAAAGGTGCATGTCAGAATGTAAAAGAGCTGGATTTGTCAGCCTTCTACTCTTAGGATCCACAAATGTTCATCTCCCTCAAACCAACTCTGTGCACATTTATACAAGTTCAGTGGTAAATTCCATAGCTTAGAATAAAAGAGAAATTTCCTAGTAAGGACTACTCAGAGGAAGTAACTCTGGGGGGACTTGCAGTCAACAAAGGGAACTCAAAGGGGACCCATTCCCACTAATGTTGACAAAGCTTCAGCAGAACACTTACAAAAGCCCGTGGCATGCAGATGCAGCATGCTGTTCTACAACAGGTAAAAATGACCCAGAAAGTGATGGTAAGAGGTCCCTCTACTAGAATCCAGAAAAGTCACAAGTGTGAAACTTTCTTCCCTAGTATACCACAGCTGCTAAATAAATCTAGGAAGAGCTTTAGAAGTTCTAACATGTCAGATTTTCACTTGGTAATTTCATTCATAGAAAAAATAATTAAAATTAAATATACCTGCAGTATCAGTTCTTGTAGTTGGGCTCGCTTCTGTTTTATCCTTTCAATCCTCTTCTGTTTTTCTATCTTAAAATATAAAAGTAAATTTATCAAGAATCCCTACTTTCTTTGTAAACGGTGTAGAATTCTGTGGCACAGTAAGTAAACTGCACAAGTTTTTTCGGCCCTACCCATATACCATTTATTTTCTTCTTTTTCAGACTAATTGCATAGTCACATGAGTTTCTCCATAAAACAGGTCTGACAAACTAATCTCTTTCTTTGTCAACAAGTTTAACTCCAGTAAAAAATCAACTATTACAAGAGACTGTATTATTTTCCCACTCATTCCTCCTCTTCTGTATTGTGCCCTGAGTGCCAGTTAGTTAGCACCAAATGAAACCCTTGCTTGAGGGGGTGCTTTGGGTTCTGTTGTTTTTTTTTTTCCTCATGCCCTCCACTCTTTTGGAATTGTGCTTGTGCCTTCCTCTGTTCTTCTAGCTGCAAGCTACTAGACATAAATTTCTAGAAACTGGGCTCATAATCATCATTTGCATTTTCCAGTGATACCCATCTCTTGTTTGGACTATGCATTTGAGACTTTATTAAACTAATGAGATTTCAGCAACAAAAAGAGGGTAGAGGTAACATTTTATACATGAGTACAGAATCCATTTCTTGCAGCAGCTTTGTTAATGACAGTTTATGGGGCAAAGCTATCTTCAACTTAAATATGCAGCATTTGGGACAGAGATAGTACTGGATGCCCACTGACACTGCAGATACAACCAACAGTATTTTAAATAGTGCTCTGGGGCAACACTGAAGAATTGGACAGTAGTTATCATGTTTAAAAGGTATTTTTCCTCATCATCCTGTTGGTGCCAGCACTATATCACCGCTCCCAAAAATATTAAACTGTTAAATTATCTTTTCATTCAACCATTGAAACTAAATGACGCTGTCTTTTAAAACTTCACTGGCCTAAGCCCTCCTGTTTTATTTACAAAGCTGTTTTGTGGTAGTTCTGCACCTCCCCTCTCCCCCTAATGTTTAAAATGCTTCCTTCAGAGCACAGTAAATTAATTCTTAAAAAAATCCTTAATTTCATAATTCTTAAAAAACCCGCCACAATACAGATATAACTTAGATGTGGTTTTTATTTAACAAACTTTTTTGTGCCTATTTCTTATTTTGGCACTGGTAATCTTATTATGGAATTACACTGTAAGAAGAGTTGGCATTTTAGACAGCTTTTAAAGCAAAATTAATTCTGATTTTCACACCATGAAAAAGCAGCTTTATTTTCTATTTTTTTCTATTATGTCATAGGAAGCAACATTACAAAAAAATATACCCGGCTTCCATTTTGTGAATATATAATTAGAGTCTGAAACAGTGAATAGCATATGATCCCCGCAGATGACACAATGAAATTCAAGTTCCGTATTTGTAACAACAACCTATACTGAAGACAATGCATTCACAGGAACGCATGTAAAATATAGATTTATCTGTTATTAAAAAAAAAAAGAATCATATGCATACTGCTTTGGTGGATTTATTTTCTGAGCTGCAGTAATGGACAAGGATAGTAAAAGCTTTTTTGTTACCACACTTAGTGATGTAAATGAAATGTGTGTTTTGTGCCATTGCACAAAAAAAATTGTTCTGTACCAGAGAGGCACCCCACCCACCTTCTAAGATATTTAATGTCACAGATATCACAAATATACATATTAAGATATATTTACAGACAAGTCATTACAGCAGTCTGCAGTAAACACAGTAACTTGTGCTTTTTATTTATAGAGCATGGCCTGAAGGACAAGTAACATTTCTGCAAGCAAATTCTGGTGTCCCTGCAGAAAACATGGCAATTCTTAGCCTGCTGGAAAAATAATTGAAATAACCAGTAACTAAAACTTCTTTTTT
>JAVSBS010010422.1:24313-37856 GCA_033124195.1 Coracias cyanogaster
AATAATTGAAATAACCATTAACTAAAACTTCTTTTTTTCCTGTGCCCATTCATAACTAGTACTTGACATCCTACTAGGAATTATTTTTCAAATTAATTTCATTTGAATAGCATTTCCAGATACAGACATTAGAAAGAAAACTGGTCTCCTTTTAACTGTATACCATTTTGTAAGCATAACTGCACCATAAATTCATTTGACTTTCCTCTGGTTAATTCAGGCTTTGATCTTAATTTAATCAATCTGATTTAATCAATGTCAATTTTTGTAAGGTAAAGGGGTTTTTTAATCTTCATGAAATATACACTAAATAAAACAACTAAGCATACATAAACACAGCCTTTCAGTTTACTCAAATATCAAAAGTTGTAATTTCATATTGTGCAAGAATAAAAAACAATTAGGTTTAAATTGAGAAAAAAACCCACTTTCTTCTAAAGTAGAGTGGCACCATTATCACAACTTGTGAAGTATACAGAATTTCCCATCTACCTCACTTTACCTCTAGATTCTGACATTCCTGAGCTGAGTTCGTAGGAAGGCCGATCCATCTGATTTCCTTCTTCTCCTTTGAAATTATGTTCATTGCCATCAGGACATTAAGGGCATCATAAACTCTCCGTCTAATATTTTTCTGATCATAAGCCTGCTAATAAAACAATGCATCACTAATTACAACACAAGAATTAAAAAAGAAAAAAAAAGATTGAACACAGCCTTCAGAGATATACAGAAGATAAAAAGCCAAAATGGCAGTTCAGGTCAGAGTAGTATTAAAATGTGTTGTTTTCATCAATGCAATTACTTGGATGGAAGCTTTAGGCCTGCTTGAAGTGTCTGTGCAGCAAATTCCCATGATGGCACAGTTGAAAAGCCTGACAAGACCACATATGGTGGGTACAAGAGCAGCCTTTTTAAAAAGATAGTTCTTTAGGCAGACCTCTCTACTTTGATTCTAATTTAAAGAGAGTTAAACTCTTCATTTGAATTCTATACTTTTAATTTTCAGAGGGTAAGTTTCTATTTGGGAAGTAGTTAGGTAACTAAAGAAAACTGAGGAGTATGGCAGGACAGTGCAGAAACAGAAGGGATAGATTTCCATGACAAAGCAGACAATCTTGTAACTGTATAAAAAATATCTACCACATATTTGCTTACCGAATCTGTAGCTAGGTGGTTGTTAGAATTTGTGAATTCTGATACTAACTCATCAGCGACCTCATTATATGAAGTTGTTCCTTTACGTTGAACTTTTTCACATACTTTCATTGAAAAATGTCTCAGACCCTTCCCATTTTTATCTCCTTTTTTGCTTCTCTTACTGGAAGGAGAAAAGTGATTATTTTAATACACTGAATGTTAATAAACTACTTTGTTACACAGCAAAAGGTCTACTTTTTCCACCAGGAATCAAGACTCATAACACCATGTACTGCCTAAATGAAAAGTAAAACTGTTCTGCATTTTTGAATCAGTTTCCTGTTTCTTACAAACACTGGAGCCCTTTCCCCTTTCTTGGTGATTTCTGTGTTGATAGTATTTGACCACATCCTACTGGGCAGATGCTTAAAAAACTGGATTTGTAATTCATCTCCAGGTAGCTTCACAAAAGAACAACCAAAAAACCAGGGTAAATTTCACAAAGTGTTTATGTGCCTGGAAGCCAGATTTACAGGGAACTCTCATGTTTGTGCTTAAAATAGAAAGGCTCAGACAGGCCTATTTACAATACAGCAGACATTACTTTAGTTCCCTTAAAGGCCAAGTTTAATATCTGTGCTAACACAGTTAAGACTGAGATACAAGAACCTCTTTTGTGGAGATTAAGTACATACTCATCGGTTTTTATGGTTCCAAATTAGTAACTGGCAACTGCCAGGGTTATTTTGCACTTACTTTCTTCCTACAGAAAAGTAATGGTAATGGAAAACACAGGTACAATCGGGTTTATCACACAAACTAGATTTGGATGCATATTTCAGTAAAAGACTTTGAAAAGCTCAGCTATGTCGTTTGGGTTTTAATTACAGTTTTGCAAGCTGGTTTATTAATATGTTTAACAGAAATCTATTATTTTGCAGAAAAAGATCTAGTTCTGTCAATAGTAACATGCTAAGGAAAGAAAAATACAGGAGTGCTTTTCAAAGTTTTTAATTTATTTAAGAAAACAGAACTGGAAAGAAGGACAAAAGTAAAGAAAGACTGGAAAGGAATATTAGAAGATTTAAAAAACCCAACACTCCTAATCCTTATACAGTTATTCAATTTGAGTAATCCCTGATAGGTAAACAAATAAAACCACCTTAGATGCATTCAAATAAATTTTGCAAGCAAAGGAATAGATCATCTGTCTACAAGTATTCGTCACATTGAAAACTAGAACAATCCTGTTTCTGAAGAGGTGTTGCATCTTCTTTTCCACAACTCCCAGTACAATTTCTAACAAACATTTATCAGGAAGTGGTAAAGCAAAGAGTAATGAATTATAACTACACGGAGTAACACAAAACATAGCATTTATGTGGAAGAGTCAAAACTGCTGAAAGTGGGAACTGGACATCCACCTCTCTGAAGGGCAGAGACCTTATCCAGACCCTGGTCTCAGGCATGACCATATCCATAAAATATATATTTGTTCAATAATACTTACTTTTCTGAAAAATCTAGATCTATAAATTCTCGACTCCGCTTTTTGTCCCTAAAAAAAGACAATTCAAACTTAGATTAAAAAAACATTATATATTTAGATGAAAAAAAATCTATATATTTGGGCTTTAACTGGGTACTAATGTTTGCTGTTAAATGTTTACTGAAGAGGGAAAATAGCACACACACAGCCTGATAAAATTGGAGAGAAGGTGGTTAGGACTTTGGAGGTTATCTAAGCTTACTTCTAGACAAGCCCTATTCCCAATTTTACCATCCTTTGCCTGTATCATTTTAGGGAATTCACTTCATCTGGAACTACAATAAGTGTGGATGTGAACTAGACAACCAAATCCCATCAAAAAAGAGAAGCTGGGCTCCTTTGAGTGGAAGTAAAGTGTCATAGAATCACAGAATGGTTTGGGTTCGAAGGGACCTTAAAGATCATCTAGTTCCAACCCCACTACCATGGGCAGGGGCTCCTCCCACTAGACCAGGTTGCTCAAGGCCCCATCCAAACCAGCCGTGAACATACACAATTTCCCTGGGCATCCAGTGACTCACCACCCTCACAGTGAAGAACTTCTTTCTTACATCTAATCTAAATCTCTCCTTTTCCAATTTAAAGCCATTACTCTATGTCCTATCCCTACAAGCCCGTGTAAAAAGTCCCTCCCCAGCTCTCTTGTAGGCCCCCTTCAGATACTGGAAGGCTACAATGACGTCCCTCAGAGTCTTCTCTAGGCTGAACAACCCCAACTCCCTCAGCCTGTCCTCATAGAAGAGATGTTCCAGCCTACTGATCATCTTTGCGGCCCTCCTCTGGACCTGCTCCAATAGATCTATGGCCCCTCTGGTACTGAAAGCTCCAGAGCTGGATGCAGTACTCCAGGTGAGGTCACATGAAAGCAGTGGGGCAGAATCACCTCCCTCAACCTGCTGGTCACACTTCTTTTGATGCAGCCCAGGCTATGGTTGGTTTTCCGGGCAGCACTTGTGCATTGCTGACTCATGTTGAGCTTTTAATCAATCAGTATCCCCAAATCTTTCTCCTCAGGACTGCTCTCAATCCACTCATTGCCCAGCCTGCACTTGTGCTCATGATTGCCTTGACCCAGGTGCAGGACTTTGCACTTGGCCTTGCTGAAATTCATGAGGCTGACACGGACCTGCCTGTCAAGGTCCCTTTGGATGGCATCCCTTCCCTCCAGCGTGTCGACTACACCACACAGCTTGGTATCATCTGCAAACCTGATGAGGGTGCACTCAATTCCACTGTCCATGTCACCAACAAAGATGTTAAACAGCACCAGTCCCAGTACTGATCCCTGAGGAAAACTACTCTTTACTGGTTTCCAGTTGGACACTGAGCTGTTCCCCACAACTCTGACCATCCAGCCAATTCTTTATCCACGGAATGGTCCATTCATCAAAACCATCTTTCCAATTTAGAAAGCAGGATGCCATGTGGGACACTATCAAACACTTTGCACAGGTCCAGGTCGATTATATCAGTTGCTCTTTCCTTATCCACTGACACTGTAACTCCATCAATGAAAGGTGACCAAATTTGTCAGGCACAATCTGCCCTTGGGGAAGCCATGTTGGTTGCCACCAATCACCTCCTCATTTTCCATGTGCCTTAGCAGAGCCTTCAGGAGGGTCTGATTCATAACCTTGCCAAGCACAAAGGTGAGACTGACTGGCTTGTAGTTGCCTAGGTCTTCCTTCTTTCTCTTTTTGAAGATAGGCATTATGTTTCCCCTTTTCTAGTCAATGAGCACTTCACCAGACCACTATGACTGTTTAAATATGATGGATAGTGGCTTTGCAACTTCATCTGCCAGTTGCCATAAGAACTGAGGATGGATTTTGTCAGGTCCCATGGACTTGTACACCTTCAGGTTCTTTACAGTAGGCAGATCTTCCTTCACCTAGTTCCTGCCTTTGCCTTCTGCAACTTGGGTGGTGTGGCGAAAGCCCCTGCCAGTGAAGATGGAGGCAAAGAAGTCACTGAGTATCTCAGCCTTATCCATATCCCTTGCAACCAGGTCTCTTGTTTCCTTCTGGAGAGGGCCCACCTCTTCCTTGGTCTTCCTTTTATCACTAACATACTTGTAAAAGCCTTCCTTATTACCCTTGATGTCCCTGGCCAGATTTAATTCTATCTGGGCTTTAGCTTTCCTAACCCAGTCCCTGGCTGCTCAGACAACTTCTTTGTAACCCTTCAGGCCACCTGTCCTTGCTTCTACTTTCTATAGACTTTTCCTTTGCATCTAATTGTGTCCAGCAGCTCCTTGCTCATCCATGCAGGCCTCCTGGCAGTCTTGCCTGCCTTTCTGTTTGTTGGGATGCATTGCTCCTGGGCTTGGAGGAGGTGGGCCTTAGAAGAGGTGAACTTTCTTGGGCCCTTTTTTCCTCCAGGGCTTTTTGTCCCATGGGTGCCACCAAGCAGATCCCTGAAGAGGCCAAATTCTGTTCTCCTGAAGTTCAGGGTAGTGAGCTTGCTGTACACCTTCCTTGTTGCCCTGAGGATCTTGAATTCCACCATTTCATGGTCACTGTAGGCTGCCCTTGAGCCTCACATTACCCATCAGCCCCTCCTTGTTGATGAGAACAAGCATAGCACCATTATTGTTGGTTCTTCTACCACTTGAAGAAGGAAATTGTCATAAATGCATTCCAGGAACCTCCTGGATTGCTGGTGCCTTGCTGTGCCGTCCTTCCAGCAGATGCCAGGATAGTTGAAACGCCCCCCTCCCTGAGAACCAGGACTTGTGAACGTGAAGCCACTCCTGTCTGTCTATAGCTCTCATCCGCTTGGTCATCCTGGTCAGGTGGCCTGTAGCAGACCCTCACTATGATATCACCTTCCCCTGTCTTCCCCTTTAACCCTGACCCATAAGCTCTCAGTCAGCTCTTCGTCCACCCCCAGGCAAAGTTCCATGGACTCCAGCTGGTCGTTGACATAGAGGGCGACTCTTCTCTCCTGCCTGTCCTTTGTGAAAAGCCTATATCCATCTATTCTAATACTCCAGTCATAGGAGCCATCCCACCAAGTTTCAGCGACTCCAATAACATCATAGCTGTGCAGATGCGCACACATCTGTAACTCCTCAATTGTTCCCCATGCCCCATGTATTTGCATAGAGACATTTATGTTGGGTCTCCATTGAAGCTGACTTACCAGTTGGAATTCCATTGTTTCGCACTTTAGGCGCTCTCCTGCTGGCCCATGATCCTTTTCCAGGCCCATGGTTTTCTTCTTGGAGAACAGCTTCCAGCTCCTCTTATTTATTGTCCATGTTGCAAGCACCGGTGTAGGTGCCGTTCATCTGGGTTATTGATGCCATCATCTTTTGGAGGGGAGGATGACTAGTTCCTACTTGACCATCCCCAGGTGCTACTATGATTTCTAACCCATTAATACCCTTGTCTCCCGTAAGCCTGGTTTTATCCCTATACACCTTCAAATTCAGTTTAAAGCCCTTTCAATGAGCCCGGCCAATTCCTGGGCAAAGACACTCTTCCTCCTTTGAGACAGGTGTATCCCGTCTGTTGCCAGCAGGCCTGGTGTCATGTAAACCAACCTGTGACCATAAAACTTGAAGTCCTGCTGGTGTCACCAGTGTTAGAGCCAGGCATTAATGTGCATTATGTGTATTAAACAGCACGTAAGACATATCCTGTATTTTCAGGACATAGAACATCTTTAAACAAAATCCAAGATAAAACACTAACCACTTTCATACTAGAGCTTACGCATACAGTGCTGAACAGAAATACTCTGAAGAAGTAGTTGACATGAATTTCACATTAGAATAGCAGTCACCAATCACTGCCAGTTTCCTTATCATTCTGTTTATTAGCTATAGCAAGCAGACTTCAGAAATTGTATTCCAAACATGCCTTTCATTCTTGCAGCTGACAGAATGCTCACTGCTTAAGAGCTATCAGTAAATTACTTCATGTTGTTACCCTGCAGTTTCAAAACCAGGGCTCAGAGCAGATACTTATGCAGCTAAAAACCTGGTAAAGTTATGAAGGTAGTGAGCTCACCTAAGTGATGAATTTGAAGATCTGTGCCATGAGAGCCTGCATGTTTTTTGTTGTGCAATCGGGATTTTTGTCTTGGCAATCCCTGGTGCTTAACCACTCCTGCTGCGCAACTTGGGGGTCTGATCGCAGCAGAGCAGGGGCAGAGGGCTGGAAGGGCAGCCAACCCCTGCTCTGTAAGCCAGTCTGACGGTGGTTGTATGGAACCCTGGGAATGAATATGATCATCTCACTTGATTTTGGAAACAATTTGGAATCTGTGAAGAGGAGTAAACAACGGGTAAAGCAAGGAGCCTGGACTTGGAATCCTCTGGAACTTGTCTTCAGCAAGGGCTCACTGCTTAGGTTCAGCAATACCACAGACCTTTCCTCACCTCTTTTCTTTGGATGAAAATATGACCTATCGTATGGACTTCTGCAGGGATCAATACTGACTGGCCAGTTTGATGAACTTCTTGTTCCTTTTTATTGCTGCAACGATAGTTAGGCTTATTGGAAATACTATGTCTAGATTTTGACAGTACACAAACAGAAGGATGGTGCTTCTTCTTTGTGGTGGTGGTTGATGCACTGCAACTAGGCTTCTTTCTGGGAATCTCCATCACTTGGGTTTGGCTGAAGCTTAAGAAATCTAATGGGCACTGATTCTCTGGTTTAACAAGCTGCAAATAGATGCTATAGTTTTTCCCTCCTCTGGGTACTGAAAGAACTTGTGCCTGACCTCCACATTTAGCAAAATTTGCAGAAACTAAGTAATCTTTGACAACTTTTTCAAATAAAATCAGAACTAAGCACGTTCAAAAGGTATTTGAGGAGATAAACCCGTACTCAGAAAAAAAATCAAGCATAAAAACTGCTCAGCTAGGCATGCAGATTGACTCTATGGTGGGAATATAGTGATTGAGAAGTACAAGCCTGTGATAGTCCTTGCTTAGAGCACAGAATGAAAAAAGTCAAGGTACAAACGTTATTCTCTCATGTCTGCCATGTCCTAAATGCTCCATTTTTGCAGCTCTAAAGCTGGAAAGATACTACCGGCATTCATTGCTTGTTTAGCAAACTTAACTCAGATATGGAAATAAATTGCTTTTTAATTTTCAGAGGCAAAGCATCTCATCTGTCGTGAGACAGGTAAGTCCAGTAGTACTTGTATTAAGAAAAAAATAAATAATGAAATATTGTAAAGACCAGATTTCCTCAGAAGAGATAACCATGTTAGTCTGGAGACTAACAGAACCTCAGAAACCCATGAAAACTTGTTGCTACTGTAAAATAATACTAAAAATACAACAGTGATTCCATTTTCTTAAATGCCTCTTGAATTGTTTTTTGATAGTCTCCCCCCTATACTGGCACCTGCTGATATGCTCAACAGCAAAGCTACTTGAATATACCACGAACTTATGAAAAAAATAAAGGCTTCTTTTAACAGGACTCATGAATTTGTGACTTCATTTTCACAAAGAAACAGATACTACCATAATACAAAATTAAAACAGACTATGAAGTGACTGGTGCTTATACTTCTGTGTTCAGATGCTTCAGACATCAAAAGTGTCTAACAGGCTAAAGAGTTGCTTTTAGTTGTGCAAGAACTAGAAGTTGTAAGCCAACATACAGATACAACAGTATAAATAAAGGAAAAACAGATCCTCAAACATCTTTACATAAAATAAAGATCTTACCCTGGGACCCAGCCAGAAGCTTCCGTTATGTGTGTCTGTGTGACCATTGTTGGAGCTGGGTTATATGGACCCCCAATCAGAACACTCCCTGAATTGGTCAGTCTCTGTGATGTGCTTATGATCTATGAAATTTAGAAATGAAAGCACAGCTCTCTTAAGAAAACAGAGGTTACGACAGCCCAAAGTTCAAACTAAGAAAAAAACCTATAATTCTGTACCAGATGTGAACTGCAGTCAAAATATATAGAAGACATGTCATCAGAAGATCTTCATACATGGAAGTAGTTACAATGCTGTTAAGTTTTCTACTGATTGTACCATATTACTATATTATTCAAATGGACAAGATCTAGACAAATAGAAATAATCACTAGGTATGGCAGAGAGGATCTGTACCTATATACATCTAACTGTTTCTTTAAGAGTACGTCTAGGCAATTTCTTGATCACCGTAATCAATCCAGCCTTCTTTCCAATGGATTACTCTTGCAATTGTCTGTCCTTAGTAACAAAGACAATTTGAGCTGTAGACAAAGTATTCCCTGCAGTTTCTAGCATTTGCAAGATCTCAAGGCATTCCAGCAAGCGATGGAATGAAACGTAAAGTCTGTACAGTATAGATAGAATTTATATTTATTCAAACCTAGTGAAATTGTATGTACAATGGTTGCTAACACTAAGACACTTGGTCTCAACTTTTAAATCATATCTAAGTTCATTCTTTAAAGTAGGTCACCAGATGAATTTAGATACTGTTTAAAAATGAAACACCATTAATTAGATAATCTTTTATGTATAACACATGTTAAATTATTTTGATTCCAGTATGGTAAGATTTGCACCAAAGCTTCTTGGACAATGCTTTTTGCTCATATACCATATTTTGCTTTTTTATACTTTATTTTACTCCACTGGTAACTGACATTGAGTACCTCTGTATTAAACTTTGTAGTTTCCTCTACTACTTAACTTACCCAACACTGATGTAAGTATATGGCAGACATTTTGTTAATGACCATCAATATTGTTTAAACAAGTATAAAAAATGGTCTCTGAAGAATTTCCCATTTCCTTAGCTCCCTGAACCATGATTACATGTATGTATTTTTAATCTTAAAGACACAAATTTATCTCATTACTTTTCTAAGTGGAGAGCTTGACAGAAACAAGTGAAAACAGAAATTTGGGAAAACCAAAACAGAGGTAAAAGTTGGATATTTACTGGTTGATACTGGAGAATAGAAGATTCCTGGCTTACTGCTTTACACACTGCATGCAGCCACAGGAAAGCTATCAACTTACTGCTACTTTCACTTGAAATCAGAAACATTTTACGATAGAATGATTAATTTTTAACAGCTTGCTAAAGTTCAGCATTGGTGTAAAACCAGTAGGTGAGAATCAGTAATGAAATATTTCAAACATCAACCCAATCCAGTAACTTTTTATGTCAGTTTCTTGCAATGCCATAAATAACGTTAATTTGCAATAAGCATATAGTTCTGCCAGCATGTGGCAGACACTCAAGTAAAAAAAAAGATTTTAAGTATTTTGCATATTGAAATGAATTTCATCACATTTCACCCTCTCTAAGGTTTCACATTGCTCTACTGATGTCTTGCAAATCACAGATCAAATGTGTCATAAGAGTACTCCATGTCCAACCTCCAGAATTCCTTTGTGACAATCACCATAACAAATCGGCCAGTTCATGTTCCCAAGACCGACCTGTGCAGTCTCCTTCTATCCCCTGATGCCACCTAGTGGAGACGTGCCCCAGCAGCATGCTCTCGCAGCCCCTTCCCCACGGCAGCCATCCCACTCGGCCCGTACCGGGTCTGATGGGCGCTTAGAAGCACAAAATTCCACCTGTCTACAGTTTATAGTTAAAGCTGCAAGTTCTCGGCTACAGGAACACAGATATCACGGGTATACAAATCAGCATTATTTCAGCGTTACTTTAAATTTACTGCTGAATGTTTGCTTTCACAAAAAATGCTACACTATTTTCAGAGGACTAATTCCATCTTAACAGCAAACATTTTTCCAGTGCGCCTGAAGTAATCACATGAATTCAATGCATAGCATAAAACACAAAAATAAAACCTCACCCTAATTTAGCACATCGGTAGGATGTGTTAAATCCTTGTAATTAAGTGCTAACATTTTATCAGTAATATGCTGTTAAATTTACTCATACAGACTGAATCTAAATAAACTGTAACAAACACCCGTACACAAGAATCCAGCCCACAAACTGTGCTGTTTTTGCCATTTGCACAGCCGTACCCCGGGGGATTCAGAGCAATGGTCACCCTTCAGCCAACAGCTCACTTCAGTAACCCTAGGGGCAGTGTGCTGGTTTGAAGGGCCTGGAGCAGCTGCAAGGGCTGTTACGCAGAGTGGCTGAAGCCAAAACCGCCTCTTGGCAGCAGGGTCTTGCTAACACAGGTGAGATGCCAAAGGAGTGCTAACATTCCTACTCTTAAGAACTTGTGAACATTCTTTATTAAATGGTCTGGGACACAACACAGCCATACACTGGATGCCTTAGGAGGCCTGTGTTAATGGCAGTTCAATAACAAAATGTTTTCTGAATATTGACCTATACTTTCAAAGCAGCAGGATAAAATATTTTTTTAAAAATTAAATAAAATAAGAATAAAAATTAAAAAGAAATACAATAAAATGTGTTTCTCACACTGCAGTAGATTTTGCAACTTCTACCTGCTATAGAACCTACACTGTAACTAGGGTTCATCTGAACCAAAAGCTGGGCCTTGAGAAGTCACTGGTAAGAGCAGGATCTGCCATTAACCGACCTCTCTCCTCTGTTCTTGGCTATTATTTCTTGCACTTTCAAGATATATCTTTCGTAGTAGAACTATTCCACCAAAATGTTACAGGGCACATGCTCTAGCAATACATGCATGAGTACCAATGCACTGAGGAGCATTATTCTCTAACACTAGTCTGCGGCTAATACTTCAGATGGAGAGCTCTGCACAGTGGAGACTGCTGCTTGGGAAGGGGCTGGCTGTAATGCCCATCTGTCCAAGTGGGACAAAAGCCATTGAAGACCAGTAATAACTTCTGTTGTGAAAAAGACCCACCACAAGACCCACAACAATTCTTTATAATACTATATAATAAATGATTCTTGTACTTAGGCTAAGTGCTTGCCAACTAGGTTGGTAAGGTTACTAGAAACAGTTGCTAACCATCAGGTTACTAGAAACAGTTCACTGTATTGCCTGTTTAGTTCTTTGGCCACAAGAAAATAAAATTTTCTCAAAATCAGATCCAAAATCCCTGAAACAGCAATATACGCTCATATACAGTTATCATTGACAGGAAAAGGTAGTTTTAAGAAGAGCAGTTTTAACAAGTTACATTTCCAGTGAGGTTTACTGGTGAGAACATGACTCAAAATGCTCAAAGAGTATCAATAATATTTTTAATGTTATTTTTTTAAAAATACATTTTTGAGTAATAATTAAAATGTCAACTGGTAAAGCTGTTTCCATTTCCATTCAAAGTCAGCAAGACAGGTATCCCCTAAGGTCACATATAGGGTCATTGCTGGGAGTGGCAATTCTGCTATACCAAGCTTGCTGTACCCACATGTCATCACTTTTCCATCCAGGTGAGGTCCTTCAGCAGCCTTTGCACCTGAGGCAGGAAATGGCAAGTTCCTAGCACTGTCCACATACTTGTTTTTCATGTTTCCATATTACATGAGCAGGAAGTCATGCAGCTAGTTACACAAATTAGCATTACCAGAGTTGCAAAACTTACCATTTGGGGTCCAACATTCACATTGATTGGTCCTAAGGTTTTTGGCAAAATCTTAGTTGGGGAGTTCGTGCTGGAAACTGGTAATGTGATTATTGAAATATTACCTTGAAAAAAGCAGAAAAAAGAGAGTTTAAAATTACTTAGTAATCTGAGTAACACTTACGGATCTAACTCATCCTGCCTTCACACAGAGAAGGAAAACTTCATGCTGAGAGCCTCACAAATGCTCCTTCTCCTCTATTCCAAATTGCAGCTTGTAATCTTGATTATTCAGACTTGATGTCTTAATCAAAACTGTCATGCAGCACTACCATTATCTCATGAGTGTTCCAACTGTTGTACACAAGTGACTCAAAGCGGTGAACAAACATTAATCTATAGACATTGTGGCAGCAGCAGTTCCTGTCTTTATGACAGTTTCAAAGCAAGAGGGCTGGGAATCAGTCAGTCAAATACCTCCCCCTATTCTTACTCACAGCCTTATTAAAAATGGAGAATTACAGCAGTGGGTGCAGAAGCAGAATCAGATATAAGGAAGAGTTTCCACTGACTCATAATCCAGAGTCAGCTTGGGTCTGGCTGAGGTCACAAGCCATAAGGACAAGGACTGGCTCTGAATGGCTACTTATGCTCTCTGGCACTAGCAGACAAAACCTGAAGGCATCTGAGGTGACAGGTTCCTTCAGAACAAGGCAAACATCAGCCCTTGCCACCATGCTGCCCTGCTGTCCTTCCTCAATGGCCAACAGTCAGCTTAGCCCAGATGGTCCCAAGCTGACTCAGTGGTGTCTGAAATCTCTGTTCCCTGGTCTGTTCTGCCCCACTGCCTACTACTATTTGCTTCTCACTTGGTCCTGAACCATGGTCTTTTTTTTATATTAGTACACCTATGTTCTGCCATGAGGTAACTAAAAAAATAATGAATTCAACAGTGTAACTTCTCTGTAATGTGAAGCAGAAGCAAAAAATTAAGAGAAAAAGAATACTTTAAAAAGGATAATCTGTAGCTACAGCACAGAAGTAGAAAAGATTCAGACACATAAAAATTCATCTTTATAAAAAATGAACAGAGATATGAAAAATATCTACAACTTGAGACAAGGATGTTTGAATGTTCTGTGTGAATTCCTTTGGCATCTGAAGTAACACTACTACTTAACAGTAATTATCCAAAAGGCAGATGTGTATCTGAGAACATCTTCAGAAGCAGCTTGCTTCTTCTCTAATCTATAAATTGAATACTTTGTCACCTAACTCACGTAGAAAAAAAAAACACTTGTTTCCTGGTTTGAAGGACAGGTGTCTGTTAGGGAGGCAGGAACCTCCCTTAAGATGGGAAGTGTAGACCCTCTCCCTCC
>JAVSBS010010423.1:12979-35771 GCA_033124195.1 Coracias cyanogaster
TGGGCAAGATCTTGGGAGGGGACACAACCAGGACAGCTGACCCAAACTGACCAAAGGGATATTCCATACCATATGACCTTGGCTCACCTATAAAGCTGGTTGAAGGAGCGGGGGGGTCATTCCTTTGTCCTCTGGAGCAACTGCTTGCTACACGTATTGGAGCTCTGCTTCCCAGGGAGGGGCCAGACATCACCTGCTGATGGGAATTAGAGAATAAATCTTTGTTTTTCTTCACTTCCACGCATGGATTTGCTTAGCTTTGCTCTGTTTTCATTAAACTGCTCTCATTTTACCCATAAGGGTTTTGTTTTCCCATCTTATTTTCCTTTCCCTTTTGCTCTGCAGAGGAGGGAGAGGAAAGGAAGGGTGGTTGGTAGAGAGGCTTGGTGGGTACCTGGTGCTAAGCCAAGGTTAACCACTACAGCTTTGTAGAGAGGTGGAGGTCAGTCTCTTTTCCCAAGTAACAAAATGAGAGGAAACAGCCTCAAGTTGCAACAGAGGAGGTTTAGGTTGCATATTAGGAAAAAATTTATTCACAGAAAGGGTTGTCAAGCACTGGAACAGGCTGCCCAGGGAAGTGGGGGTGTCACTATCCCTGGAGGTATTTAAAAGACATGTAGATGTGGTGCTTAGGGACATGGTTTAGTGGTGGACTTGGCAGTGTTAGGTTAAGAGTTGGACTTGATTATCTTAAAGGTCTTTTCCAACCTAAATTATTCTATGATTCTGTATTTACTCCAACCATTAATGCTAAGATTAGCAACCAGAATTTGTTGTGCTCTTTCTACAACTGTGAATGCTTTGTCCTGGTCGGTAGATTGCAGTAAATAAGCCTGACAGCATCCCTTCTCAAATCCTGCCAATGGCCAGTCAAAGCTGACACATTAACTTGCAGTTCCCCCAGCAGCTTTATTTTGCTTCTTGGTTTCTGTCCATGTGCCTGGTTTCTGTTTCTGTGCCTGGGTAAAGGGCTGTAGATAATATTCCAGTTTTTAGATGCTGCACCTGCCCTATCTATGTCTTTTTTTGAGGGTGTTCAGGTGTGTTGCCAAGGTCAGAACTCAGGGGGGGAATTTGTTTAGCCTTCTCTCTATTCCAGCTACTTTTAGCTATGTGGGGCTTTGATGCAGTAGTGACGCTAATCTGGTGTATAGCACTCCTGTTCTGAGCCACTGCTTTGGGACTTTCCCTGAAGTCTCTGCAATATTTCTCACCACCTGACAATATTTCAGATCAAGTTCTGCCAGTATTTTCAGATCATTTACCTAACCCAGCCACAAACCTCACCCAGAATGCCACCCCATCCAAGTCACACTAATTTCTTAAATGCATCTGTGCCTTGTATATCTTACAGACTTTTGCAAGCTTCTGGACCTCTGAATGGAAACAGGAATACTCTGTATGATAACCCTTACCTATCAGTCTTTCATGAGATACTCTTTTACCTGTGAAAGGCTTGTGCACTTTAGAGATTTTCATTGAGCTATAGAGATGAGATGCTTGAATGTGTGTAAAACAGGGTGGATTTTACTCTTCATAAACAACCACTTTTTAATTTCTTCTTGTGGAAGCCGGTGTAAAATAAATAAATAAAAAACAAAACAAAACTTCTTTTTACTACATAATTCCCAGAATCTGTCACAGGGATCTGTGGCTATAATAAAAGCAGCCATTATGCTTGAGATCCTCAAGGCTGATTAAAGAAACATTACATAAAGCTGTATTCAGTGACTAACAGCACAGCTGAATAATTCTACCTGAGCTGATACCCTGGGACTTGCAGTGGTAAAAGGCAATCCTCTGACATGTCAGTGAGTGGAATTTGCCTTTAATCCTTAAAAGCGAGCTAGAAATTTAGTTTTCACTTTGTTCCTACTTTAGAGTTAGCAACGGGAATAGCTATGAAGAGCATTTCCTAGGAGGCTTAGCAGCAGGAATAGTCATTAAACTCTTATACAGTCCAGTCATAAGAGTGAGATTAGCTAACACCTTTGAGGTGGGCTAACAAGGGCTCCTTACTCATGTATGCTACCCTGAGCATCCGTCTCTAGAGACGCAGGGGCTCTGTGGGCAGAACCTGGTGTGTGGGCAAGTATGCGGAGCACCCGTGGCAGCACCCACCAGGCCACCCACCCTGGCCTGGGCACCCCAGGCAGGGGCTGCAGGAGCCGGCAGCCCGGGGGGTGTATAATATAGAGACAACATTAGGGGGAGCTCTATTACCTAGTCCAGTTTTTGGAAAGAGGGAGCGTTTGTGTCAGTGGCAGAGCAGTGGCTTCCCTTCCCAGGAAGTCACTGTCTTTCCTGCTCCGTCTCAGGCTGCTGCACAAGGATAATGATGCTCCTGAGTAATAAGATCAGGTGGATTACAGGTATTTTCTTGATAGAAAAACTATCAGCCAGCTAATCCCACCCTTCAAAGGGGCCACTTATCAGCAATGATATTATAATTTCTGACAAAAAGTGAGAAATACCACAGAGTTTCTTTTAAGTATAGTCTTTACATCCACAGACTGATTAGCTAATGAGATCAATAATGAGTCATGGGAACTTTATGCTTCCAGATTGTGGTGCCTATACAATGAAATGTTTTGGCAGTTTCCCTGCAATTTTTAGGGCTTATGACTTGGCCAGTCTACCGCAGTAATTATCCCAGAACATTTGTTATTTTCATGTCAGCTGTAATGTGCATAATTTAATTAATAAATAATAACTAGAGAAGAAATGGAGAAAAAGTAAAATGAAAGTTCTGATTCAAAGGAGATGGGATGAATTTGAGTTACAGAGAATAAATGTGGAAAGGCCATGGCAGAACAGTTGCGGGGAAGGGCAAAGATGGGTACTCTAGGAGGATGGAGGAGAGTAGGAGAGACTGGAAGAGACAACAAAGTCTGTGTAATACTACCAGAGGGATTATTCTTCTCTCTCTCTTTTTTTTTTTTTTGTTTAGTGCTGGGACACAAAGATCAACTCTAGGTTTATTTCAACAGGAAAAATAAAATGCTTTGTACTAAATGGTCTCTTACCCACCTTAAAATGCTTTCTATCCTAACTTGTCCCATGCAAACAGTGGCAGTGGTTGCACAGCAGTCCACAGTTATGCCTTGAGGCACATTTTTAAGCACCTAAAACAAAAGAAGTAGGCTTTGTGTTCAGGTTCCGTGTGCACCATCTGCTGAGAGGAGACAAACAGACTTTCAGAAGGCTGCCATCTGGCTGGCCATTCCTCTCATTTCAAATAAACATTCAACATGTTTTCAGTAAATTCTGAATGATAGAAGACTGCTTTTTCCTTTCCACAGTTCTCACTGGAGAGGGTGAGAGCTTTTTTTCCTCTTGGCTATATTATATATCTCCAGCAAGATGAACTTACACTTCAGATTGTTATTATCTCATAAAAATAGCCCACATGGAGTGATATTCATTATTAAGGTATTATATTATAAACTTTAAAGAGTTTATTAACTGTTTGAAGCAGGCTAAATAAGGTCACTTAAAGATCCCTTACTGAGCCTATACCTGAACTATTCCAAGGAAGTTCCAATAAATGAAGTAATTTTAAAGATATTTTTTCTTCCTAACATGCTTCATTTGTAAAAAGTGAGGAATGCAGACAACTCTGGGGTGAAACACAAGCACTGCACTACTTTCACTGCATAGTGATCCAAGATCACAAGCCAATGCTATGTCTAGGTACAGGATAGTAGCTGATAAGCATTGAGATTCAATCACTCTGTATTTAGCAAAGACCCTGCAAACCCTCCTGCCTTCAGGAGTTAAGACCTCAGTTTTATGTCTTGGAGGATGCTCATCATCCGTGGACATCCAGATGTTTGTGTCTGAAGTGAGCAGGATGGAGCAGGCTGGCATGGGGAAAGATACTTCTGTAATCCAAAAGCAACACACACCTGAACCACACTGTCACTCTCAGGAGGAATGCAACACTTTTAATTTTTATCTCAACATTTTCTAAATAAAATCAGAAGGAGTATCAAAGTTGTTGGAGTACCTGATTCTCCCTGCCTCTCCTTTTTTAATGCCTGTGAGAATATGCAATCAGTGAAGTTATCGTTACTGGAGAAAATTTCAGAGCATCAGCTATTGTCCAGTAATTGCTCATCTGAATACTCTTCCTTGCAGGACATGTGAGGTCATTTTCTTGTCTTTCACTCATAGGTAAGCAGTCTCAGTCCCGTTAATCTGGAGAGGCACACAAAAATCTGCCATGTGGCACCAAGCTCTAACTCCCATTTTGCCTGCCTCCTGGAAATCTGTGCCTATGACCATACCAGCTCCATTTACACAGGCATTAACTCTTAATTTCAGATTCTTAATCTGCCCTGGCACTTTCTTCCATCTGCTGCTTTGCATCTTGCATAAAAGAACATCATTTTTGGTTCAAATGTTTTTTATTTTATGAGCCATGCTCTATATGAGTTTTCACCCAAAGGTTTTTGGGTGGCAAAAGACAGGTAGACAAATAAACATACAAGACATGGTGTTGAGAGACCTGGGTAAAATTATCCATAGCAACAGTCTGACCCTTCAAAGAAACATTCAGGTCAATAACTTTTCTTGGGCATATTCTCTTATCACCTTAGTAAGTTTCTGCAAAACTATTCACATGCATAAACATTTACAGAATCTTTCACGATGTCATTTCATATCACTCAATATTTTAAGCTCACCTTTTTCTTTGGTGATGTGTATTATTCTCATCAAGAGGTTAACTCCAAAGTACAGTTTACTGGTTTAAAATTCTTTGGCTCAAAACATAGGACAGTTTCCTTCCCAGGAGGATGTATCAATTAAACATCTGACATAGCCTTTCACCCTCCACCCACCCCAAAAATGTGAAATATTTCATTTTTAGCTCATTTCCTTCTGGGACAGAGAAATAATATAAGTGAGAGTACATAGGAGATTTGTGACCGTTAATTTACTGGCAGTACCAGTAGCCTGTCCAATGAAGTAGGAAGGAAGTATAGTTCATTTCAATGGCAATTCCTATTGTAAGAAATGTTTCACATGCTGAAATGTTCCATATGGCCATGAAAATGCATCCTCACACTACTAAAAACAGACTAGGAAATTACTACCTACAGAAACATAAACAAAAATTCCCAAAATAGCATAAAAGAATGAAGAAAACAATTAAGTTAAGGAAATTCCGAGTGAAGGTGGTAACTACATCAGGCAGTGGCATAACAAATATAGTACACATAAATAAACCAAGACATAATAAAAGGTAGATATACTGAAGTGCGCTCTGCACAGCTCATATCCTGCTGCATTACTTCTTGTCATTAATTACCCCATCTACATTCAAATAATATCAATCAGCCAATTGGAAGCACAAGTTAATGAGCAAAATTTCATACTCTGGGGTCAAGTTCTTTTTCCTTCATTTGTCTTCATTAGCAGCACCTCTCAAGGCTTTCCCAAAATAGAAGGCAGTGAATTACTCAAAGAGGTTTTGAAAGTCACACTCAAGAATGCTCTGAAATAAAACAGCAGAATTAGCCTCAGACCTCTTAGGATGAAATGGAGGTTGTTATTGTTATTAAATAACAATACGTGTCTTGCCTTCCTAATTATTTTCACCATCCATACTCTTAATTGGATGTCACATTTACCTGGCAACTTGGCACCGAGGATATGCAAATGCTTTTCAAATTATTGCCTGCTCTGTAAACTGTAAATCGTGCCTTGCAGTCAGTGAGTTTCCCCTCACAACACCCTATCCTTTCTTCCTGCTCCAGTTAAACTGGTCTTATCTTTACTTCCTAATGACAAAGCAGGAAAATTAGCCACCACTGGTATCCCATAGTATTTGCATAGAAATAAGGAAACCAATGCAGCCATGGGACAGCCATACAGAGGTCCTCCTTCTCCACACCCCCTCCTGGAGACTTCCAGTCTCCTCCAGCTCGGTTGCTCTTGCAGAAGTCACGTACACCAAGACTCTTCTACAGAGTCCAAATCCCTTGAAAAAAAATAGTTATGTACAGGGGCTGGGAACAAGAACAGGACAGTGGTGTGTTCCTACGTTCGTTCTCCCAGGAAATCTCTTTGGCTGATGTAATTTCTGTTTATGAGCTGCTGAGAAAAATAAGGCAACATCTTAAGGAGCCCTTCTTTATCGGTAGCCAGAGTCAGCTTGAAACCTCTGCTCTTGATACACAGTTGGCAAAACATAATATAGCCTTATAGTTATAGGAAATATTTTGGTCACCACAGATACACACCCACATGGAGCAAAAACATTCAGTGGCAGTTATACAACAGCTCTGGCAGTTTGCACACACATGGTCAGGTCAGAAGCATCAGCATCACTGAGAGATAACACCAGGTGGAATTGTTTGGAGATTAAATGTCCATACAGCACATCTCTGCACTGGGGCAGAGACTCCTGTGTTTTCTAGTGACCACATATAGAGGGATTTCAGACATATCTCTCATGAGAATAGACATTTCTTCTGTACTGATCCTACTCTATTTAGCACTAACCCAGAGTCTGTTTATAAAAGATCAAGGTGATAAATGGCAAAAAAGCTGCTCTTCCCTTAGGGTGGAGCAGTATTTCACTTGTGATATGAAATAGTGATATAAAACAGACTCCCAGGGATGAAATGGTGTCACATAAACACAATCAAAACCACCCTTCAGTGTGGTGTTGCCTACACATAAAGGAAGAGGAAAAGGAAAAAAGGTTTGAGCACTTGGAGTTAAGATGCGCTGGTGGTGGGGAGGTTCATTGTGTCAGTGAAATTCAAACAATTGGTGTAGTTTGAGGTCTTCAGCCCTGTGAAGGCAGAGGACAATTGCGGGGATCAGATCAAGGTGGTGAAGCACGATTCCCCTGCTCTGGTCCCCTCTCAGGCTGCTTTGCTGGATAATCTTGGCCAAGGGCCTCCTGTATCCTCTGCCTGCTTCATGTTCTCTAAGAAAGCCAGGAACATTTAAAAAAACTGACAATAATCCATTATTTTCTGATGCAGCTCTTTCAACGCTGACCTTTCTAACTAGGTCTTCAGGACCAGGTGGGAACTGAGCCCCTTGTTTCCAGGGATGTTGGTCACACTCAGAAGTAAAGCTGACCGTTGTGAGGACCTGACTGACCCTCTCAGCAAGGCTGCTCATAATGGCACCCTTTAGCAGCCCCAGTGCAACCTTCTGGAAAGCCTTTAAATTACCCAAGTTAAAAACTGCATTATCATTGTGAATAAGAGGCTTTTCAAAACAAACAAAAAAAATCAAACCAAAATATTAATTTCTTTTTAGCTTTATTCTTAAATGAGAATTTAACTGATAGCAGTTCCACCCAGGGAATAGTTTCCTTCTCAGCTATTTGTTACCTCCTTGTCTCCAAACAAAACCTCTCAGCTCTCTGAGTCAGATCAGCTTTCAGATCTGGGTCAGGTCCATGAAGCACTGGCAAATAAGGCCATGGCAGATCAGACCTGCATTACAGCGCACCCCATCACTGGTCTCTCTCAGCTCACCACTAAAATTAAGGCAATTCCTGCCTTAATGGCAGCTGCCAACAGTGAGACCAGGCAATACCAATGTAGTGCAGGTATTGCTTGGTTAAACTGCCTCTGCATAACAAGGTTGTCCAAGGACAGACACTGTGAACCAGGGCAAAGGAGGTACTGATGGAGGTTGGTGGCAGGACACAGTGCTCCTGCAGCACAGGGGCCCAGATAGAGGGAATCCACCTTCAGGGAGCAAGAATGACTGAAAAGTTCAGGGTGCACAGTCCTACCTGAATGCTTCCCTGCCTGACCCAGCTGGGCAGAGAGAAGAAAGGCTTGGTTTGGTCTTTTATAGTTTATAAGAAGCCTTAGCTAATGGACCTGAGTGGCTATTTAATACATGAAATAAGAAAATTATTTTACTTAATTTTATCATCAATTTCCTTGAAAAAGCTCAAGAGAATTGCAATGCCAGACTTTAGATAGAAAATTATTTCTGCAAGAAAACAGATGCCGGGCTGCAAAACCTGGCCCTGGAAGATTAGCCCAGGTCCTCATAAAGCAGGCTGGTACTTCTTTTGAAGAAATCTTCCAAATGTAATTTGAACAATTAGCTCATCTCTGGTAGTTCTAGATCCCTAGACAGACCCTGTGAAAGAAAAAATAGGCCAGCCAATGTTTTGGCCCTACAATAAGCTATATTAGTGACACTGTGATGGCCACTAATGAGACAGCTATTATTGCTATTGATTTTCTGTGGAAAATTGACAGAGTTGCATAGCCAAGCTTGATAAAAGGGATAGAAGATTGATTTTTATGCCAACTGTCCATGTACCTTGGTCAGTCATTTATACTGGCAGACTGATGGTAAGTGAAATAGTTATTGTTTTGGAAATCTATCTGTGAGCAATTTATAAACTCCAATTAACGACTTCTATTACAAACTCTCAGTATGCAATACCAACTACATATTATATTGCAAACTTCATTTTGTGAGACTAATCTGGCTTTCTTGCCACTGTCTTTCCAGTTCTTCTGGGAAGAAGATGCCAATGCTGGTGACAAAAGACATGTTTCAAGATTTAATAAATCCTATGTGCCTCCTACTCAGATGGAAACCACCTTCAGCAGAGAGGGTGGCCAGGTGAAGCAAACTGGCTAGTGTCTACTCAACAGTTCCCCTGCTCTGAAGACTTTAAACATCTGGTGATGTTGATCAAGGGTTACATGATAGGTGCAAGTGAAACCCCAAAGCCCCAAAACTGTGAAGCCTTGTTATTCTATCAGCGCAAATGAAGTTGTAGTGTGCTTGAGTGTGTGGCAGTTATTAGGTGGTATGCCTGTCTGATCCCTTAAAGAGCTGATAAAGTTTGAGGTGAGACAATTGTGGTACTGCCTTGAGCAGGAGATGCAAACCAGAAAATGGCTACGTGTGTCATTACAAGACATGCAGCCTGAACTGCACACTCTGTTTTATAAACTTATAGAATAATCTTAATTATTCAGTATATTTCAATGTTCAATGTTATTGTGGGCCATGATATGTTGAGTAGTGTAAAATAATCTAGAGGTAAAGCAAGAGAGGTAGAAGAACGTGACTGACTGTTACCACAAGCCTCAGGCTGACTTTAATCATTCTAATTTAGGTTAATAGGAAATAAAGTAACAGGAAAGAATTAGAAGCAAAGCGTGTCAGACAGGAGTGATAAGCCGTGATGTTCTATCCACTGGATTAACAGAAAGAAGTTGGACTGCAAACAGCAAGGAGGTATATCTGCCTGCCTTAAAAAGACAGAGATCATTTCATATTAGAGATAAGCTATTAAAGGAAGAACGCAACCCATATCTGATCTCGTGTTCAAGTAAAGATTCCTATCTGCCGGCCTGGGAGCTCCTTAGAGCTCAGGTAAGTTTAGGTAAGATTTTATCTCTGCCAGAGAACTGGCCTTTTATCAATGAGTGATCTTTAAGGCAGGGCTCAGAGCTTCCAGCTGTAATTCCCACTCCTGTACCTCTTATCAGAAATTTAGTACTGAAGCCTAGAGAAACTCTTTTGCTGTAGCAATATTGCATTGTTCTTTTTCTACTCTTTTTATCATGTGTTCAAAACTAAAACTCTTTTCCATCCACAACAGTGAGCACATCGTTTCTGTGGAGTGCATTCCTTGGGCTTTCTTCATTTCAGCTCAGGTTTATAGATCAACAGCTACTAATGACAGGGTCCCACTTAGCACATGCTTATCATACGGATAATACAATTACACCATTAGAAAAATGCGTTGTGGGAATAGGAAAACTAATAAAAGAATGTATGCTGCAATGTATAGGGGAGCAGCTGAATTTTGTAAAGGATAGTCACTGGCTACACCTTGTGACTGATCAGCTTTCTGTCCACACCAGGTAAAGAAATCTGCATTAACAAATCTGGTTTTAGGCTGAAGTGAGGAAGGCAGGGGGAGTTTGGTCCTAGAAAGAGGTGAACACAGCTGCTCATGCCTATGGGTGAGCAGTGCTAATGGTGACCAGAGCTCACTGTCACCAGGGCAGCTTTTATGGGTGCAGCTAGAGTCTGGGTGGCTTGATCCCATTTATGTTGTGCTCCACCAAGCAAGGAAACTTACGGGTCTCTTGGTGGAATTTATTAGCTTGGATGAAGCCTGATATCTGTGTTGGGGACATGAGAAGCAGGAGTTTGTCATGAAACAAGTGCCCGTCTAAAGGTGCACGCACCGCATTAAGCTGCTTCCCCCATACCTGCTTAGAAACCAGTTTGGTTAGGTTATATGAAGGGTATAACAGAAAGTAGAGCCATGACAGATATGTCTTCTTTCCTTCTCCTGGAGTCTGCCTACCTATCACTCCAAGCATCCAGCTTCCAGGCCCAACCTGCAGGTGGGCATCCCATCAGCTGCTGAGAGTCACATTTCCTTCACTTGAAGTGGGGCTAGTTTCTGGCAACGTTGAAGCTGATTAAAACTCTTCACAACATCAGCTGATTAATTGAGACAACAGAGACATTGATCAGCAAGAATTAGCACATAATGAATATTCAGGAGGCCCCAAAGTAAAATTTACTTAATAAATGACACCCCCTCTTTCATGATATCGGGAAGCGTCTCATTCATGACTACTGAGGTAGCAGCTTCCTCTTGCACAGCAGCCTCCTTGCACAGTGGTCTGTTGACACACTCAGGAAATACACTGAAAATAGTCAAAAAGAGTGACAGAGATTTGTCATGCACTGATTACTTGTCCCAAGAGAAAGCAATAGCCTAACCTTGATAGCAGAAATAAATTTTTCACAGTGAGAACAACCATTCACTGCTACAACCTTCCCAAGGTTGTGGTAGAGTCCCCATTACTGGAAATTTTCGAGATGAGCCAATCCCAGGGTGCTAGATAATAGGCTCCCTTTCCCACAAAAGGTTGCACCAGATGATCTTTCGAAGTCCCTTCCAAACCGAGCTGTTCTATGATTCTGTAATAAAGGTTAATGTGAGCTCCTGAAAATATAAAGCAGGTGACCACACTCCACAAGTCTCTGTTTCTCTGTTGGCTTTGACCAGCTGAACCCACTGCAGCCTGGTAAAGTGGGCAAGGGCAGCCTTGGAGTCCCCTTGGCCATACTGTCTCTTTGCCAGGCAAGAGAAGCAGCCACCAGGTCTTTGCAGGAGCTGAGAGTTTTGTAGTGTACTGGCACCCCTGCCCTGAGCAGAGCAGCTCCAGCAGCATAGACAGAGGTGACATCTCCAAGGCCAAAGACCTCTTCTCTCCCCTTATCGTGAGACTAGGTACAGGTACTTTGGCATATTTCTGTGTACAGAGAAATCTAATTGGATTCATTATAGCAGCATTTGCATAGATTAACATCACCGCTGACACAGGGCGGAGTTGTTATTATTATATAACTGTCCCCATTCAGAAGGGGCTGTCAGTCAGCCACCCACGACACTGGCAGGAGGTGCTTTGTTGATGGAGAGACTACTGCAACCTGCTCTCCATGCCATTTCTTTGACAAACATTATTGTATTAGCCAGATGACTTAGCTATTTTGTCTATCATTAAAAGGGAAATCTCTCTAAATTTATGTGTGTGTAAATTAGAACAACATCGTTTCAGCAACTTCTTAACCTAACTAAATTCCAAACAAAGTGAAGACAAATTTCCCACTAGATTTTTTGTCCTGTTTTAAAAGTCATCATGGAAGCTGTGAGCCCTTCCACATAGGACTTTAACCAGAATGGCATGCTGAAGCAAAATTTCTTACATCAGTTATTCACAACATTTCATAATGTTTAGAAAATTGCAAGCTCTGTAGCACAATCAATAAGTAGTTAATGTATTCTGAATTAGAAGACTTTTCATAGAAACGTAGAATTATTTAGGTTGGAAAAGACCTTCAGGATCATCAAGTCCAACTGTTAACCTAACACTGCCCAGTACACCACTAAACCATATTCCTAAGCACAACACCTACACTTCTTTTAAATACCTCCAGGGACAGTGACTCCATCACTTCCCTGGGCAAGCTGTTCCAGTGCTTGACAACCCTTTCAGTGAAGAAATTTTTCCTAATACTCAATCTAAACCTCCCTTGGAACAATTTGAGGCTGTTTCCTCTTGTCCTATCAGTTGTTCCTTGGAGAAGAGACCGGCCCTCACCTTGCTACAACCTCTTTTCAGGTAGCTGTAGAGCATGATAAGGTCTCTGCTGAGCCTCCTTTTCTCCAGACTGAACAATCCAAGTTCCTTCAGCTGGTGCTCATAAGACTTGTTCTCTAGACCCTTCACCAGCTTTGTTGCCCTTCCCTGGATGCACTCCAGCAACTCAATGTCTTTCTTTCGGTGACGGGCTTGATGGGATTGGAGTGAATATTCTGATTTCTAAAAGGTTTTAATGCACTTTTTTCTGCTTTTCTTTCACTGGAAAATGGACATATCGTATGACACTCTTAGAAACCTGATGTTCATGTCCGCCCCTGGCAATGACATCATCTCCTCTGTGTGCTCATATGAGGTCAATTCTGTTGATGGAAGAAGAAACAGAAAATTTCTGAAACAGAAATTGTAATTACTCTTTGATATAGAATTTGCCTGGAATGTTTTACAAACAAGACAGATATTATATTTTAAATTACTTTTGGTTTTGCAAGTAATACTTCATAGTTGGTATGCAAATATGTCTCATGAAAAAAAAGGTTATCAGCCTGGGAGGTGAGCTCTTTTATCACACAAGTGTCCTAGAAAACAGAGCTGAAGATCACAGATAAGGAGAAAAACCCAAGCCATTAATGCCTTTGTGGATAATGCAGCTAATGAAAATAACAGAGCGGCTCTTCAACCTTCAGAAGCCAGGGCTTTGCAGAGATGCATCATCCTGTTCTACCAGAGGACTTTGCTGATGATTTGAGTCCCGTGGTCCTAGGCAGACTAATCACTGACAGCCACATAAACTGGGTGCTGATAGGTCCTTCAAAGAGGCTGGGGTTAAGTATATTTGTGACAATCTCGGTGATAAGTGCAAAGCAGCCCCTACTCTCAGCCTCATTACAGACAAAACTTGTGGTGGGGAAATAATGGGAAAGGTGGTGAGATACTGTCAAACACCTGTCAAGGCAAAAGCCAAATGTCATTTCCTAGACAACGCTGCTGTATTAAACAGGTGCTGTAACAGAGTGCATTATGCAAAGGAGGTGTAAGATGGACAGTTTGGCAGCAATTCGGTTACTTTGGACAGGCAGATCACTGCCAGTTTTTCTGGAGGATGAGTATTTTGCTAATTGATAGGAAATGCCACTGAAGGAACCTATGAAGCACAGACCAAACTCAAAACTTTGATTGGAGAGATCTGCCAATTACACTGAAATAAAAGGTGATTGTACACTTTTTTTTGCTTGGATAAGTTTTGAGCAAGGCTGTTTTCTTCTTTCTGCAGGTATATGAGGATTAAAGAGGAAAGACAGAGTGATGTCCTCACATTCCTATTTAGGAGAACTCCTCTGACAAGACTGGTTTGGTACAGCCCTAGCCATTTTTCAACATTGGATTGTACACTTCTGTAACACATAACGTGCTCAATATACTCTCTGGAGGCTTCCTCATCACCACAGAAAAGGAGCCACAACATGGTCAAGTTTGGAAAGAAATTGAGAAACCTGAGAGGAATTGCTTCAGAGGGTGAAATGCAGCTACCAAAGCAAATTTAACCATTATGTTCTTCAAAATACATTCTGGGCTCTGTCGTGCCCACAGAGAGGACCATGCTTTTGCGGAATGGGGATATCTCCTGGAGACATTCAGAGTCTGTTGCAAAGCTCTCTCGGACACAGAGCCAGATCATCCATGAGGGGAAACACAGAGCTCCTTCTATTTGCAAAAAAACCCACCAAAACCCAACCTGTGACAGACATCATTAGAAAAATACAGGGTGGAGTATTAGACACAACCTGTTAAAAATAAACAGCTTTTAAAAACAAAGCCATGATTTAGAGAGCACAGAGCTAGTACTTTAGAAACAAACTGTTCTGCCCTCCGGTCTCCTTGAAGGAAGGTGGATGGAAGCTCCCACCACACAGCATCCCCACAGCCCCCTCTCCGGAGAACACGGTGCTGCAGAGATAAAGAAGCTGTTAGAGCAGCTGTCACTTCCCTCCCAGATAAGGATGACTTATAACTGACTCAGCAGGACCCTCTTTTTTGGAAGTGCCATTCTTAAAGGCTTACAATTAGTCAAGTCTGAGTGAAGAAAATAATGTTTCTCAGGGAATGGTAACCAGCTGAGAAAGCTGCTGGCCCAAGATGAATCAATTAATCCTCATCAGCCAGACCCCAGAGAAATAGATCAGCAGAGGTCACTGGGGCTCTGCCTGAAAACCCACTTTTACCGAAGTGTGAGCTGGTGCACTGGTACCTCACACATTTTTAGGGGATGGGTCCCCATCCATCAGTGTAAAATCCTGACATGACTAACCTGCGTGCAAGAGAGACCACTGAGCATGCTGAGTCCTAATGTGAGATTGTTCCGATGGTCGCCTCACTCATATTTTTACTAAAAGCCAAACCTGTTGTTCGTGGGGCTTGACTGGAGGAACACCAGCAGCCAGAGCCAGCATGGTCTTGGCAGAAGGGAGGGCAAAAGCATCTTCACTTCAGGGCCCACGATCTGGAGCCTCACATTCAGGGGTGCTAAAGAAAGGCAGCATCTCAGCTGCTGTCACTGATATTTCCCCAAATGTGTACCCCATACAGCAACATAGCCACAATTTTTAACCCCTTGGTGCCTACAGTTACTGTTCTCCAGTGCTGCTATAAAGCACATAATAGAAGAGGTTCAAGCACCTGGAGAAATCTCAGCATCAAAGGCTTGGGTTGGGGATGCCTGTCAGGAGGAAAACAGTGCTTTTCCCATTGCTCCAAGCAAACTCCTCAGGAAAGCGATGCCAAAATCTAAAGGCACAAAAGCAAAGAGGGCTTGTGCAATCATAAGGCACAATTGGATGCATCTGATAAAGCAAGCAGGATGGTACAGCTGCAATCATTCTACTGAGGGACTCAGCTCTCCTGCTGCAATAATTGAGGCACAGTCTCTGCCAAACAAGAAGAGACAGGAGCAAGCACACCATTCCCCACGTGTCAGCAAAGGGAAACAACAGTTGGATTAAACTCTGCAGACTTCAGTCAGCAACCACTCATTATATTGAGAGTTTTGGGCTGCAGATAGAGGTCATGTAGGTGTTTACATACAGCATTTTAAATCGGTTCCTGTGACTCATCATAATACAAATGTTTTCCTCATTGAATGCAGGCATATAAAAATTACCTGCAGAACTGCAGCCACATTTAACTACTGCCATGTTGTACTTATTAATAATTAAATAGTAACCATTCTGAAGATCACAGGAGGAGACAACAGACTAAACTTACGATGCTGTGAGAAAATGATGTTTTCCTATAACTCTGAGAATGTCTTTAAAAAAAACTCCTGAGACTGCATGTTTACCATAGTCTATCTAGCAACTCTTCAGCTTTCAAGTGAAAGCAATATAAAGGATTAAACCAAGTGCGTTTTTAAAAATTCAATTAAGATAAAAAAACCTCATGAAATGGCACTTTCATTCTGCAAGTACCTGCTCTCCTGTTTTACCCAGCTACAATTCCCACCCAAAAAAATTGCTTTGCCAGCCCCAGAAAGACAATAGCATGAGAGAAGTATGGCAGAGTTTGTCTGCTCTTTACATTGTCGGGAAAATGGAATGCTGCCTTCTACCTTTCAGCTACTGATGTGCAAGCACTTCAGAAAACCAGCCTGGCTTTCCAGCATACAGGCTATGTTTAAAAGGACTGGAATGAAAATATGTCCATTGTAAGACAAGCAAGTGTTTTTTAATAATAATTGTTTATTTAAAAGATAATAGGCCACCCCACAATTGATAGCTACAGTTATGGCTCTAATACTGTTTGTTTTACAGGATAGAAGGAGGATTGGAGAATGGTCCTGAAACACAAAACCTGGCAGGCCACCATTTCAAGGCAGATTAGGTAGCTACATTATGATCTGTATGAAATTAGCTAGTAATATCACTCCACCTTTGGAGGCAGTAGATACTCCCATTAGAAAAATAATCATCAAACTATTGTCTTCCTTACCGGAGGCAGACAGTTCAGCCTCAGGCTTCTGTCCATCCCCAGAACTGGTCCTTCTGTGCAGCATGCGGCCAGGCAGGGACATGGCCGCCCAGGCCGCCCTCCCCAGGCCCGTCCCTCTGCCACTCAGCAGGCAGGCACGGGGCTTCGCCTTCTGGGGTCTCAGGGCAGCGCTTCTACTCCAGCAGCTGCTCTTGGAGGTGGAAAAGCTGTACCTGCGCATGCTAACCTGGCACTGCAAACCGTTACGGCCATGTCAGTAAAACTCCCCCAGACATAGTTGTATTCCAGGATCAAGGTCTTTTTTCTTAACTTTACCACTGTGGACTAGAAATAAAAATTCCCTGTTATTCCAGAGGTGGGGTTTCCCCATGGGGATTTATACCCATGCATCCATATTGGCTTACGTGTAGTAAAATGAACATATTGGTAACTGGTAAATATCCCTAAGCTGTTTGGAAGTGTAACGGAGATTAAAAAGCTTGGGTAAAGGGGAAAGAAAGGGAAGGAGGGAGTAGGAGAGGGGGCAAAGGTCTGGTCTGCTTAACTGCTTTCCAAGCTAAGAAATCTTGGAGCTACATCTCTAAAGTAAGGTTTTCAGGAGACGCAGACATCCGTTTCACATGTGCTTTGTCAATTCTGGGAAAGCTGATGAGACTCTTTCTGAGAAAGAAGGTGGCTCTGCTCCATCCAGCTCTTTGAAATCACCTTATGAGATCATTTCATCCAGGCGACAGCTGAAGATCTCGCGCTGCACAGCAGCCGCTGAAAGGCAGAGCAGCCTGAGAGTGAAGGGTGTTCAAGGTTTCAAAACCACATCCTCCCTCATCTCTACATGATAGAATCAGCCTGCAATAGCCCTTGTCAGCTATGAAGACAGAGTGACCAGTCTGTTGGTCAGTGATCAGCGGGTGAAATGCAGAGCACCCTGGTTCCAGGGAGAAAGTAATGAACCTTCATTTCCACTGCTGTCAGCTCCATGACAAATAAAAACTAGATTTCGCTGCTGAGTTTGTCAGGTGATAAATTCAAGTTAGTTTAAGGCAGTAAATCTGGAAAATGCTTCTGAATATTGTCAGCTGTGAGTGTGTGGTGGGGATCCTGGCAATGCCCATCAGGAGCAACCTGAGAGATTGCCTCACTGTAGCAGTGTAAAAGCCAAGCAGAGAACTCACACTTAATTATCTTAAAGTTCACATAATGTCATACAGAAAATGTCATCCCTATAGTGTCAGGAGATCTGTTCTTTCAGCCACTGAACTTTTTATGCCCTTAAAGAAATAGCCCATCTGTCATCTCAGTCTGGCAGGATTTCCCCGGTACATCTCCCTGGCTCAAGAGAAGCCAGCTGGAGTTCAAACCCTTTTCCTAGTTTGTCACTTCCTACTCAGAAACGAGAGAGTGCCATCACTGGTAAAAAAACCTCAACATTCAAGCGCTGGATTTACAGCCCTTCCTTGAGGCCAGTCTTTGGCCGAGCAGAAGAGGTGGGAATTGTTTTCTGCTGTTACTCCTTAGTAGATGACTTATGCCATAAGCAATGCTCTTGACATAGCCCTGTTTTTTTCTCCTCAGCTCTACAGCAGGACTTTGGGTTTTGGAGAGCCGATTTCTGTCCTCACCTACTGCTTTTCCTGGCTACCCATAGGTGATCATACAGGGCACCGTTGAGCTTGGGGTAGGAACTGTGTCCCTGAGGCACCACTGAGCATCTTCAAAGCATGAGATCCTGGGTTAGATAGAAGTGGCTTAATACAGTGACTGTTTCTCACTGAGCTGGAAAACACCAAGATAACAAAAATATCAATTGTGTAAATCAGAGTTTAGGTTGCTGTGCTGCAGTAAGATACTGATTTATTTATTTTTGTTGAGAATAATGCTTTCGTTTGTTGTACAGAGAGTGTAAAATTTACACTTACTTGAGGATAAGCAAGTTTAGAAATGTTGAGTATTCGAAGATGTGTTACTAGGGAGGTAGAGGGACCACCCCTCCTTGAAGGCAGAGAAGAACAGAGACCTAGAGCAGACAGCCAGGTCACCAAGTCCCGTCCCCCGCTGTTACACAGCCTAGATCTTGTCCAGGCACCAGCCACTTTTCTTTGGCTAAATAGCAAAGCAATTGTTCTGTCAATAGCTTGAAGTGCTTATTGCAAAACCTCAGTGTCCAGGTAGGTAGAAATTTTCTTGCTTAAATATACTCTATGTCCTTCCTGCATGCTGGCTTGTGGGCTGATCCCATCCTTTCAATAGATGGGCCACTTCTTTCCCAATGTTTCCCCTTTGGTATATCAGCAGGCAGAGACAGTAGTTCACTGGACTCATCCTGCAGCTACACAGGACATTGGCAACACCTAGGTAGGCTAGACACGTGTGGTGGGTTGACCCTGGCTGGATGCCAGGTTGCCCATCAAAGCCACTCTATCACTTCCCTCCTTAGCTGGACAGGGGAAAGAAAGTATGATGAAAGGCTTGTGAGTTGAGATAAGGACAGGGAGAGACCACTCACCAATTACCATCATGGGCAAAACTCCATAGGGTATAGTCTTTTCAGGAAGACTGCTCCAGTCCAGGTCCTCCACCGGGTCACAAGGCCTGCCACCAAACCTGTTCCAGCATGGGCTCCTCTATCTCCATGGGTCTACAGGTCCTGCCAGGAGCCTGCTGCAGCATGGGCTTCCCACAGGGTCACTCTCTTTTGGGCACATCCCTCTGCTTTGGCATGGGGTCCTCCATGGTCTGCAAGTGGATATCTGCTCCACCATTAACTTCTATGGGCTGCAGGGGGACAGCCTGCCTCACCATGGTATTCACTATGGGCTGCAGGAGAATCACAGGCTGCAGGGGAATCTCTGCTCCAGCACGTGGAGTGCCTCCTTCCCCTCCTTCTTCACTGACCTTGGGGCCTGCAGAGTTCTTTCTCTCACATATTCTCACTCCTCTCTCCAGCTGCAATTGCTGTTTTGCAGCACTTTTTCCCCCCTTTTGAATTATGTTATCCCAGAGGCACTACCACCATCACAGATGGGCTCAGCCTTGGCCAGCAGAAGGTCTGTTTTAGAGCAGGCTGATGTTCACTCTATCTGACATAGGGGAAGATCTAGAAGATTTTTACAGAAGCCACCCCTGTAGCACCCCTGCTACTGCCATGCAAACCCAATACATGTCCCTGAGACTGCTGACAGAGCTCTGCAAGGAGCCCACAAAATCATCCCTCAGATGGCAAAGCATCCTTGCTCTCCAGCCCATGCTGATAGGACAAAGTCTCCCAGGCCTCCCTGATGAAATTGCCCTGATGTAAAAGAGGAAGAGCAGGAGCCAGAGGAAGGTCGGGATGGGGCATGTGGGCCTGCACAGCAGCTGAGGCAGCCTTTCTTACTGCCCATCCCTAAACTTAATGGTGAGAAATGAGTGAGTTTTCTGTTATCATTTCTTCTTGTTGCCATTGACATCTACAAAATGTGCTCTGTTTAAAAGAGGTTCATATAAATATTTAGTTAACATGCTTTAAGCATCACTACATATTGTCCCAGTATGAAGAAGTAATGTCAAGGCTCTGTTTTGATCAGGCTTTTCCCTTGTGGGACACGTTCTGTGGTTTGTTTGGGTCCTATGTAGAAATCATCCCAATCAAAAACACATTTCAGAGCTTTGTGAGTGTTCCTTCCCCTTTGAGAACAGCACCAGTGTAAAGACTCGTGCCATCTTTGAAGGGGTGCAGTGACTCCTTTCCCATAAGGTGTCATCATGTCATTGCCTCCAGGGGAAGGATCCTGCTGTGGCAGCAGGCTGCTGCAAACCAGGCAACCTTGCCGGGGAGGCACCAAGAGTTGGCACAAGATTTTTGTTGTTCCAGTACTGCAAAGCTCCCCAAAGCACTCAAGCATATTCTCTAAATTCCTTTCTCCCAGCACGGTTGTTTGATAACTCACAACTAGCTCCTCTTCAAACACAATGCTGAAAGCCCCAAGTAATGAGCCAAGAGTGAAAATATTTCAGTGTTTAAGCACTTTATTGTATTTCTGGACGCCAAAAGTTTCAGCACTCTGTTCAGTTTTAAATTGAAAAAATACAAACAACAAACCCAAAACATACTCAAGAAATGCTATGTCCTTCCTGAGACTTCCATAAAACAGGGCTGTTTTTATTCAGTCATCAGAAACATTCCTGCAGAGCACAAAAGGTTTTGAAAATAGCAAGAATGAGCTGAGCTGCAGCAGCTTTGCATGCTTTCATGAAGTAGGCTTGGAGATCATGGCTGGGGTTTTTACATTCAGATAACCAAATACAGAGCTGTGTATATTCACCATGGCTGAATTGCCAGAAGCCTTCATATTCAGAGCTGGAACATGATCAACATTTTCTAAAAAACCGGTCTCTCTGTGATGTCTAATTTTGGGTACCAAAAAGCAAATCTATTTCAGAACACAAGTTACTTATGGAAATATTGAGGTTTATTTTCTTCTGTGTGTCATTCATGGGATTACTTTGTTCCATGACTGAAGACAAGACCAGGGACCAGCAACCTGAGCTTTCTTAGTCTTAATATCATATAATATTACTTAATAAATAATATTTAAGTAATATTACCTACCCATAATAAGCTAGGTATCCCACCCTGTTCTTTCAGCACCTCCACACAGCAACATGAAGTCAATTTGCTGGCTTTAGGGCAAAGCAGAGCTTTTGGAGAAAGCATTTTCCAAAGGGCAAGAAATATACTTTACCTTCCTGAAGACTTTTCATCTGTATGAGTGTGTGACTGAATTAACTGCCCTGTTCAGCAGAAGTCCTGCAGCAGTCACCAGGTGCACTTCTGCTGTACAGGCAGGTGCGCTGCAGTGTTCTTGAACTCTCTGCCACTGATTAGCATTATTAGGAGTAATATGATGGGAAGGGAACAGTGATTGTTTAGCTTGGAGAAGCAGAGGCTGAGAGGAGACCTCCTTGCTCTCTACAACTACTTAAAAGGAGGTTGTAGCGAGGCTGGTGTTCATCTCCCGAGTAACTAATGATGGGACAAGAGGTAATGGCCTCAAGCTGCATCAGGGGAGGTTTAGATTGGATATTAGGAAGAAGTTCTTTACTGAAAGAGTGGTTAAGCACTGGAACAGGCTCCCCGGGGAAGCGGTGGGGTCACCATCCCTGGAGGCGTTCAAAAACCGAGTAGGTGTAGCACTTCAGGACATGGTCTAGTGGTCAGGGAGATGTTGGGATGAAGGTTGGACTTGATGATCCTAGGGATCTTTTCCAACCTCAATGATTCTATGATATTAAATGATAATTCATAGAATATAACACAGCAAAATATCTGCTGTCAATTCATCTCTGGGATCTAGAAATGCTGGCTGGTCTTTTTTATCCTGCCAAACCTGACTCCTCTGCAACACAATTCACATTTCACATTAAATGGCCCTTAGTATCAGGGGTGTTTATTTAGCCCATAACCCAGCCTTACTCTGAAGTATGTGTTTATCTTTCCACCTGGGAGTATTCTTTTTAAACCTGTATGAATAGTTTCAGCACATGCATAATTGCCACAGCAGACAAGGGTCTCCAGGAGGAACTCTCCCATTCCCTGCTTCACTGCTGAAGACCTCGGCATCCCATCGATCCTGGAGCAGACTAAGAGGTTAAAGACATATTGCACTCATTTTCATGATAGCTGCTATAAATGTTAAGTGGACTGTGAGGCTGGGAATAACCTGTGGAAAGCTGCCATGATAATAGATAATGATAAAAGTATCAGAAATGCCTCACAGTTCATAAGATAATGTTTATAACATGTCACAGTTTATAAGCAGAGGAAATAAGCATGAGGAGCAGAAAACTCACCTCCAGTCTGGTCACTCTCACATAACTTTCTTGCATTGACAGGAGATGGTTGAAGGTACAATTAGGTCTCATGACCATCTGGCTCCCTGGACATGGTACTGTTGTATGCAGTGACAGATAACTTTGGTAAGAGATGAATCCCCTGACCCTCAGAGACTAGAGGGGCTAGGGATGGCTGGATTTATCTCTTCATAGGTATGCAATTACTGCTGTGACTATAGGTCCAAAACGAGATGCACAAACAACCCATCTGCTGTAGGGCCGGTTGCATTCAAAAGCAGCAGTCGAATGCCCGAGTAGCACAGTTTATTTCACATGCAGCATACACAGATTCTTTAAGATCGCTGGTGATAAATGCACTAAGCTGCAGACTAGGTCTAAAGTACAATTGCAACCACAGTTGTAATCTCCTAGGGAAAACACTCAGCGTAGCCAAGGCCACAAATCTTACCAAAAGGTGTCCCTTCTGGGGAGAGCAAGGAGAACAAACCTTTCTATCTGTCCCTATGACTTAGCAGCCAAATTCTCATCCACACATTAGGTCCAAAATAGGCCTAACATTTATACTGCTTAGTTGCACAAATATTGGTGACTTCCTTGGTAACCTTCTGTGAGAGGCAAAGAACTGCTGTGATAAATGGGAGAATGGGATGAATGAAGTCACATTGTGGCCCACTCCACATTCCTCCTCAGTGCCATGACAGCACAGACCACCAGATCTTCACTCAGCCTTCGTGTCTGCTCTAGACACCTGTTGTGTTAAGCCATCATCATTTTATGCTGCCATCAGTTGCCTGATCACACAGGCCAACACTGAACTCAGCAACATCCCCTCACAA
>JAVSBS010010424.1:0-52911 GCA_033124195.1 Coracias cyanogaster
ACAGTTTGATACTGGTGAATCCAAAATATACTAATTCTGTGTTCTGGGCCTGTCATAAGGGCATCTGATAGGAGGTGAAGTTAAAAAAATGTGTTGGCACAATATCCAATGCCTGATCAGGGAGCAGCAGACCATGCTAGTACAGTCGGAGCCAATACTAGCCCAGAGAGAACTATTTCCCACATCACATCCAGGCATTGTTTTGGGAGATCTAATAAGGGTGACCTAAAACAAAGCAAAGAGATAGCTGATACTAGCCTAAGCAATGTGGATGGTTTGAGTCTCTGGCTCCTTTTTATTTATCACTATAGACATGGCCAATGATGCCAGCATGGCCTACAAGAAAACAGGTGAAAATCCCAAGTTTAACTAATTTCTCCATTCTGTTGAGCAGAGCTGAGCAGTCTTTTGAATAATGTTCATCTTTCTCATTTACAGCACGAATACTGTCATCCAGCTTTTAAAATACTAAGTAGTAGGACAGTCATCGATATATATATACAATGTACTCTCCGCCACATCCAGATTCAGTTCAGTTTACATGTCAGATATACATAAACTTCACAACCTCTAAAGAAACAGGTTCTTACAAATATTAAGAATTCATGTGGCTTTATCTAAACCAAAATATCAGCTACTGCAGGCTTGTGCATCGCACTTGCTTCAATCTAGCAACACTTCTTTACGGTGGACAAAACTTTGCTGGCTCAGATTCATTTATTTGATAATCAAATGTTTGTTTTTTTCCTGAAAGTAGCTACTAATTAGTCTGAAATAAACTCAGTTGTTTTATACCTTCAGTAATGTGGTTACTGTGTTGTTCAAGCAAGATACTGTGTTCATATTTTTGGACAATATCCTCAGTTTATTTACAGAGTCTTAATCTGTTAAATGCCGTACAGTGGCCAGCAAAAATGTTTTAATCACTACTAGAGACATCACTCAGATAAATCTCAGTAGCTTTATAAAAGCCAATTAAAACATTGTGTAAGTACAGGAAAATGCCATTCGCCACTGAATCAGCAGAACCAATTTGTGCAGCACTTTTGATTCGAAAGTTTTATTAGACGGTTATATGTTACATGAAAGACAAATTACCTAGCTAAAAGAAAAATGTTCCTTTGTATGGCTGCCTTGCTTCTTGCTCATTGTGTTATCTATGCCACACTTCTGCCAACGCAGTATTTATGGAAACAAAACAATCAGCTTAATGAACTGCACTCAGTTAAACAGGACAACATTCTTACTTTTTTGGCCCAGTTAAAATCATGTCACAACCTGAAAGCCAGCTGTATTCTTTATCCCTGAGCTCTGTGGCATGAATGTAGGAATAAACCTCTGGCAAGACAATTTTTCAAAAAAGAGTTGCTGCTAAGGTTTTCATAGCATAGTAGATATATATACATTTTCAGTCTGAGAAAATGAATCTTCCTCTACATTTTGTATCTCTGTCTCAGTCTTTAAAATCTTAATAAGGTCTTTATATTTTGCTGCTTCTCTAAATTTCAGTCCAAAGCAGTTATGTTCTCCTTCCTCTTTTTTTACTCCTTTCTGCTTATTGTGCGTTATTGACTTAAGACTAGAGAGCTGAAAACCCAGATAACCCCAATAAATGCTTTAAGTGTGGAATCAACATTGAAAAAGTGTTCTTCAACTTTTTTCCAAACTTTTCACTGTACTTGAAAGCGTAGAGATCAAGGAATAAACAAGGTTGTTTGTAATGTGGGTTTTGTCATTCTCTTTAGTGCCCTTAACTGTACAAGAGGAAATAATGTCTCCATGTAAACTCACAAATCTCAGTGATAGTTCTCTACTAAGCATGTCTTGGATCAAAGAGAAATTCCTTATTAAATTTATACAATCCATACACTTCTTCAAAGCTAGCTAGATTCACATTAAAATAAAAAAACAATTTAAATTATTATTCTACTGTGCTGTACTTTTGATAAAGCTATTATTTAAGAGGAAAAACAACATGTCAGAGGTTATAACTGGAGAATTTTGTTGTATACACTTACTGGTTCTTCCAGCTCAGTAAGGAGGATTACTAGCCGTATACTCTGTGCCCCAAAACCTAGTACAATAAATGTTCTTCCCTTTGTATCATAGGCTTCAATAATCTCTTTTTCTTTTAGGTGTTAAAAAAGGCTTTCCATTTTATCAAATATCTGTCTTAAAAAAAAAATACTGGGAGTTTAATCAAGCACATCATTGTTTTTCAATTTCAATGAAAATAGCAGCAAATATTATTGGCAACCATGTTAGTTTGACTGATTTATGGCAAGGGTTAGGTCACCAGTGTTGTGAGATTACAGTAGGCATGTCAATACCTTTCAGACTAGATTTGCTGGATCCTTTTCTTAATTTTGGTGAAAGTTTATTGAACCAAGGTTTTGATATCACAAACATGTCCTCTGCTGGTGGCATTTTATTTTCACAGAATTTAATTCTTCATACCACTACTGTGGTACATGTGCGCAGGTGAATAATTTTGGCATGTTAGCTAAAAGGTCCTTGGGAATCTTCAGCTTCACACCTTGCCTATGTATCTTTGGGAAGCTGGGCCTCCAGCTTAAATCTTTTACTGACCAGTTGCATAAAAGACCCTTGGGATTTTCACTGATGAAAACTTTTCACTTTCTTTGACATAAAAAGCAATTCTGAAAAACGTTTTAATACCAAGAAGTACCATTAATAAATTTTGTGAAAATTCATCTTTTAGAATGTAATTGCAGGTTTTTATGACAGAAGTTGCGTTGTAAAAAAGTACTTGAAGGGTTCCGTAAATATACTACTTGGTACTATATAGCATTTCAGTATGAACATGAACTGCTTACAGCAGCTACAAAGCCAATTATAAGGGTATTTGAAGCTTTCTGACATATCTCAGAGTGTAAGCATAATTAGGAAAATTATCACTAAGAACATATGATTGTACAGTCCTATAGGCTCTGGTAATTTTTCAGCATTATTTAAGTTTTTTACCAATGACCTGGAAAGCAGTATAAAACACAGAATGGTAATGATAAACCTTTCAATCCTACAAGAACTAGAGAACTTCTAAATAACAAAGAGAACTGACAAATTGTCTAAGAAAATACCTCATTCTGGTAAGCCAGGAAATTGAATGAATTTTTAAACACATACTATAATAAAATACAGACAAATGTAAATTTGCAAGTCTAAATATTGTATTGCATGCATATTAGAAGACAAAATATCCTGTTCTGTAAAATAATTGTGAGTGTCCTTGATAGCCAGCAGACTATGAATTATCAAGAGTAGTGTTCCAGCCAAAGATTTTAATGGGATATCTTTGAGGACAGAAATAGGAATACTAAGTCAGATTAGGGATGTCATATCACTCCTAAATCCAGTTCTTGCTTCCTTTGTTCACAAAGGATAGCACAGAGTTGGTTCTATTACAGTGGTTAAAATGGAACAAAAAGGTACTTTCTTTTTTTAAAAAGGAGCTCATCATTTAGTGCATCAAAAAAAAACCCCAAAACAAACAAACAAAAAAAACCCCAAAACCTCACATCAAGACATTATTTAACGAGCCTTTTAAGTGCCTACATCGTGAATAGATTTGATAGATCTGAGTAGCCAGCCAAAGCATATGAAAATAGCAAATGAATAAAAAACTTTTATTTACACATTCAAAGTGAATCAAACTAATTGGTATTATCAGTATCATACATTTTTAAAAATCATGAGGGTTGTTCTATATCAAAATATTTTATTAACAGTCCTGGTCAATTTTTTAAAAAATATGTTTATGTTCTGGTTGAAACAGTTTTTAGTCTTAAAGCATGAATTAACTCAGAGGTTCAAGGTCAGGGTATGCAGGTATTTAATCTAAATAACCAAAATGATCCTTTCAGTTTCTTAAAAATCTATGAGTTAATGTAAACAAATCTGGTTTAAATGAGAAGACTGGATGCTGTTTCATTTTCCTGTACTTGCAGGAAGTTACAAGTGATTTCATCTCTCATGAGTGATGAACACTGAAAGGCAAGGGAATTTATGTTTAGACTCTTGAAACAGATATGATATTGGTTCTTTTTCAACAAAAATCTAGCATCCCATTTACTTATCTTACGCATCATATACCTTCAGGGGAAACATTGATTTTATATTAATTTTATTTTATTCTTTTTCATTAAAATATCTTGATGTGCTCTGTTGCAGTCAATGTGAACTAAGTTCAGTCATAATATTTCCTCTCTTTCATTTATATGTGTATAAGTACCTGTGGAAGGAATCCCAAAGGAGCTCAGCATTAAATCCAATTTACCTAATCAAATCAAAACCTAGAAGAATTATTTCTAGAAGTATGACTATTTTGAAGTCTTTCAAATTAGAGGAATTAAGTATGCTAAAGTTTATTCCTCTGCTTAGCATTACATACTTGAATACTTAAAAATTCAGTAATCTCATTTAAAAACTACCCAAACCTCTGTAGGCCAGCATCTCCTCCTGAATTTCACTACCAATAATGCAAAAGATCCTTAACAAAAATGTGTATTCTAAATTAGAAGTCCAGCTTATACTGGAGACTGCTATTAGGATAACTAGTATTACAACTGTTACAGTCCCTCATGGTAGTGCCCTGTGGGTTTTTTTTTTTTAATAAAAATCTGTAGCTTTGTGTGAAGTACATCAGCTCCTTTCTTATTTTTTTTGCCTTTTCCATGAAATTTTCAAAGAGTGAATGAGATTTCAAATCAGTTATAGCCTTTATGTTCCTGAGATAATGCAGAAAGTACAAATAATGCACACGCTGCTATGTCAAACACGCTGTTTTCTGGTCAAGAAACTCTGTTTTCAAGCCTGCAGACTCATTCCACCCAATAAAATCACCAACCAAACAGTAGCCTGTAATTGCAATGGAAGTAGCACATTTCTCTCCAGTCTAAGCCAACTCATCTAAGCACAGAAAGAAATAGACATTCATTCTTCTTACTGAATGCGAGAAATAATGGTGGCAGTGAGCCAAGCACTGCACTACACAGCTTTAACCTACCCTTTGTGCTTTCTTGATATTATTTTACTACTTCAGGATGAAAACTGTTGCTGCTTGAATAGTAGAAATAGGAATTACTCCAGCTTATTATTATACTACTACTTCAAAATCCAGACATTTGTTCTCAGTAGTAGCATTCAAAACCACTTAGTAAGCAAATAAATTTTGCATAGAAAGCTAACTACTGTATTAGGTAGAACAGACTAATCATTTTCACTGAAGGTACAGTTCAACAAAGCTGGGTTGTGGGTCGGAGCACAAGAATACACTGTCCATTTTTTTTCCATAATTAGCATGCTTCCTAGCCGTTGCAGATTTGAACTCATGCAACTAGAACTTTCCACAAAAATACCTGACCCCATTTTGAGCATTAGCATAGTCTAGGGACTATTCCCAACACGCAGCCTGGACATGGTTACTCTGCTTTATCAAGTAGACTCTTGCAGCTCCTGATCAATTTTATTTAATACAATAGATAAAATGTTTTTTGTATGTCTACACCACTGAATAAAAAAATCACTTACTAAAAAGGCTAATTGTAAGCACTGTGGACATGAAGTAATATGCTCCCATCCTTGATCCTCTGCTTATTTAGCAATATAGATACAGCTCTAAATGCAATTGTCCCTCAAGAAATATACTTTTATTAATTTGTTACATTATTAAAGACAAAGGCTTCTTTGTTCTAAAAATCTCACTTTGTATCTGGCAGTGCATTTTACAGCTAAAACCCCTCAACTCAGGATCTCATCTGAGTTCAGCCATAAGCAATTACTTTTGTTTCCAGTTATTACTGGTTCCAAGTGAATACAGGAGCAAAAGCTTGGCTCTTGTCCCTCAGTGCAATCCCTGCTAGCACTGTTATGCGCACTATCAACTTGATTTGTTTAAAAAACATTTACATATTTTTTGCCTTAAAGTGCATGTCTTGCTAACATCTCACTGTAGATTTAAATCATTCTCAGAAAATAAAGTAAATGAGTCAGGTATTTCTAAGATAACAAATGAAAGCAAAATTAAACCCTAGAATAATAACTTGTACTCTTTTTTTCTGTCTAGATAGTTGAAATAACAAAGTCACATTATATATGATTAATGTTTAGAGACTAATGTTCTTTGCCCATTTCACCCATCCATGAATACAGCATAGCTAGAAGAAGTAGACTATTATAATAATGAAAGAGAAACATATGAATTTCAGAAAAACTCCACATCAGCAGCAAAATTTTATTTAATATATTTCTAAAGCCATAGTATGAACATCTTCAATATCTGTTATTTAGAGCTATGGATCCGCTTGGATTTTTTTATTTCACTGTTCTTTTCTGTTCATCTGTTTCATTGCATTCCTTTGTAAAATAGTAGTATAAACCTCTCCACTAGACATTAGAAAAAAATTTTCAGATAATTTGCAAATAATTTTATCCTTTACCTTATCCTTTTATGCATTTTCAGACCTTTCTACTTTGGCAAGGGTTGATACTAATAGATATGACATATACGAGACCATTTTATTCTGTCATAATTGCAGACTGAAATAACATTCTTCTTTAGAAGCTGAAATTCTGTCTTTCCAGAACAGACTATGTGAAACATTTGATAGCTTAATACCAAGTGGTTTAACAAACAATCGAGGTCTGACAAGAGTAAATAAAAGGTTTTATTTAAATTATACAGCATACTGTGATCAGATAAAGGTAATTTGAACAAGCTTACCCAGGATTTTGGGTGACTTTTGGCTCCAGATTCATACACCTCAGTGTAGATGTAAAAAAAATATAGGTGTTTTTCTGTAAGAAAAGTGTCTGAAATCCTCAGTAGTAATTTGCATGTCACAAGTTAGATTTAATTTTCTGGACATGTTTTTCTAGTGCCATTTGAGATGGCCTAGAGTAGCCAGGGTGCTACACAGTCAGAAAACTGTGATGAAGAAATTGCAGAAGATGTTCTGAAGCAGCAGCTGGAGGCCAAGGGACACTGAGCAGCTGCAATGGCTCCAGGTATCCATGTACCTATAATTGAACCATAATCCTACTCAACAGAGCCGACAAAAAACAGGGACCTATTAAAATGTGCAAAAGTAGATGTCTAAGTTGAGAGTTATAGAAAAGAAATAATTGCAAAAAAAAAGCTTTCCAAGTGAATTCTTAATTCTTTTAGCCAGACATTACAATTTTTGTTTGTTTCTTTGGTAACAACAAAGCTCCTAGCAGAAATAGGCCAAATGGACAAAAACACAACAGGATCCCAACCATTAACTAGATGCTATAGCTATAAACTGGAAAATGTCATTATTTCTTTGTATATTCTATCCATAGATGTGTACTACAAGTAAAAAAAAAGATCAAAATATTTGGGAAAAAAAAATGCTAATTAAATGTTAAGAATTATATTTTCTGAAAAAAGTTTAAAACTAAACATTTTTGGTGCTAAAAACTAGAACTTACGAAACCATGTGGATAATTAATCACAATTACATATGATGAACTCAGTCAGTTTAAACTAATCTGACAACTATCATTACACAAGATAGTTCTTCAAATAGGAGAAGAAACCAAAGCATACCAAGGAAGCTGTGGAATAGAAGATAATTCACCAGCCTGCAAGAATTCATGTATATGGACATAAACTCATTATCATGCACTGTTTTTCACTGATAGCAATATCAATCAGTTATTTGTCTGACTATTTCTCAGAAATAAAAATCATGATAGTAGCAGACCAATTATTTTAAGAGTAAAATATGTGTTTAATGCTCCAACAGCAATGTTTATATAAAATTGCTTCTAAAAAATAAGTTAGGGTTGGATTCTACATCAAATTATCTATATGACATCACTTGTCTGTGTATGGCCAGTTAGGTATGAAAGTAGGAGTTCCCTCACTTTTATGACATGCATTGTTGCTTAAGAAAAAATAATGATTGTAAACCCTAGTTCCCTCTCAATGTCAGTGAAAACATAAGACTAAAGTTACAGCTGAAGTGAACTAAACTTCATGACAGATAATGAAAATTGACTATTTCAGGGTCTGATTTCTCCATATACTTCACAGACCTGGAGGTGAAAGCCAGTTAAAGGATGAATTTTAAAAATATCAACACCTTATGGAATGGTTTTCACTTATAAGAATAACGTGTTACTTGACATTTCATCTGGAGGGCCATTTGGAAGATATTACAGAAAAAGCTGCATCAATCAGTGATGCCCTCATGAGCAGAATTATTTCTGGATTGTTAAAAGTACATTACATTTCCTATTTCTACCCTATTGTGAGTGGATAAATTGGTGATTTATCCAGATAACTTTTATCAGTGAATGGAATTGAGTGGATGGTCTCACTAGCAGTGCTGACTCACACACTGCTTTTTCTTATCCACCAGCAGTATGATAAATCTACTTTCTTCTTTCATGTTTCCAGCCCTCATGTGAGGTTACTCTGGAGTTATTACGGAAAAGCAATAGCTGCTGCGTGAAACGAAGACTAAGTTGACAGTAAGGCTAGCATTGCATATAAGGAGGTGTTTGAATGTTAATAACCATACCTCTAACTGTTTCTGCTATACCATTCAAACACAAATTTAGCAACCAAAAGGAAAAGCTTTCTGATAGTTGTATAGGATTCATGTCAATGAATTGTAGGTATTTACATCTGAGCTACTCATCCTCATATCTTCTGTACAACAGAAAGAAATAGAAATCTTTCAGGCCCCTCCTCTGACCTGCTTTAGGCTCATCTATAGGACAAGGTGAATTGCCTCCTAGAACAGAGAATATTTATCTCTATTGGTAAGAAAGACCAGTTCAGATAGGAGTAGAATGAATCCTAAAATTTAAGACTGTTGAGAAGGGTGTACCACAATTAAGGCATGTCATAAGGAATGTAATTTTGCTGTACAACTATTCCCAAAGCTAACCATAGCTGGAAATTACTTCTGGTCATTTGACCTGGGGAGTCAGACATTCAAACCAACTGCTAAGATATAATTCTTTTGCTCCTGGCTTTAAAATATCCATGAAAGCCCTGTGAGCTGACTAAGCTTTCAATGATACTTTCCTCACTGTAGCACACAGCACAAAATGCTGCCTTAAAGCAAAAAATTTTATCTGTACCATTTCCTTGTTTTATAAAAATGAACACACAAATTCAGGGCAATAGAAATATTCGGTTCCCTTGAGACAAAGACCTCACTGAATTTTGGTCAGCTTGAGGTCTTTGCACCTTAATTTAGGTTATTGACTAGCTTTAAAAAGTTCTTTTAAATTATTATATACTTGAGAAATGAATTCTTTTCTATCTATTTTGACATGATTATTGAGCCTCTCATACACCATTTTACAAATTGAATAAGCTCCCGTGCCAAATCAAATGTGTGTTCCATACAGCTAAGCTGCTGTGTGTGTTCAACACACAGTAGTGATGAAGCTGCTTAGAGCTTGGAAAATTAAAATATAACCTGGAAAAGAATGCAGATATATAAAGGAAGCAGTTACAGAAATAATTGTTGTTCTTTTTACAGTTTTATGACATTTTCAGAGATGCCATTTACCCAGACTTTTGTGAATAAACAGGAAAGCGAGAAGCAATGGAAAGATGCTTTGTTTAAGTGAAATGGAAGCTGACTGTCCAATAACAAAAAAGAAAGATCACTTATCTGAAAATTTGATGTTAGAATTTGGAAAAACTTATTGGGACCGTGACTATTACGAAAACATAATATGAAGGATGCGGATATGAGGTGTACTAGCTCCTCCTCAGATACACTATAGGGAAGGACTCCATTGTCCTGTCTCAAGTATAAGGGGATCTCAGAAGGCAGTCATATCCAACTTCTATCTCTTCAATTATTTTTTCAGAAAATAAAATGACTAAAATAATATTTCAACAGGAAATAAGAGATTCAGAAAGTAAACAAGTCTGTTTCTGATCACATATTATGCCAGCCTAATATTATACTAATTTGCAGGGTCTATGCAGCTGAGTTATTCTGACAGGAATTCTGTGTAATGTAGTTCAGTTATGAAGTTAATGAATGGTTATAAAGCTTGTTGTCTGAGAACTGATGATGACATTGTGAAATAATTCACCCACGGTTTATCAGTACAATCAGTGAGAGATGATACGGACCACTATCATTGGTACCTAGCACATAAGAGGGAATTATTGAAAAATTATTGAAAAACAGGGCATAGTAAATCTTTTCATTCTTCAAGGAGACAAAAAACATCTTGCTTTTAGCCCCAGGTAATACATACTGGAAATAAGTTACAGCAGCAAGTGGTATATGAAATGTCGACTTGATATGCATACACACCACTGACCTGCACAGTAGAAGCATGGAAGTGAGCAGTGCAGACCAACAGTCAGCTGGGCCAGGAGCTATGTTTGTGGGGTTCTCAGCATTTCAGAGATCTTGCACAAATGACAGCATATGCCTCCAATACACTTATGATTACCAATGAATAACTGCTGTAGGATGGTAGGTTCATGAAAGATTTGCGGCCTGCCCTTAGGAATACAGACTTTGTTTCCACTCTATCTGCATGTAAGTCATTGACTATTACAGTCTCTAGGTCTGGAAAGGGGATTCCAGAATATTACTTCATGTAGACTTCAGCTATCTCCAATAGAACTGAGGCGTATACAGATAACAAAATGTGCTACCACAAGTGTTTTATGTACTCTGAGAACCAAGAGACTCTTATATACAGTTATCACTAAATTATTAACAACAAACTATGACAACAGATTTCATTATGACAGAATTGTATGTTTCTAAACAAATGGTAGAAGTGTTTCAGCAAGAAAGAAAATATATTTCAAACTTAGTACAACTCTATAAAACTAGTACATTCCCAGAAACATTTGAAACCAAGTTAAATACAAGAAGAAAGTAGAATGAAGCCTTTACTTTTGCATTAGCCATTGTTCTGTAGATAATACAAGTCATTGTGAGATAAATGAATACTGAAGGGTTTTGTTTTATATAGTAATTGAGTTCTGTATTAAATTTTATAGCTGTCTACTCTCACATCATCTTCTAGATCAATTTAAAGTGCTCTGATCTAAGGAAAAAGTATATGTGCAGCTGCTGAAGAGGGAAATGTATTTTGAATGTTTACATTTTGTCAAGTATGAAGGACTGTTTTGAACTTGTACGATCTACAGAACAATGGCTAACGTGGAAGTAACTTTATTCTCTTATTTAACGTAGATTCAAATGTTTCTGGGAATGTACTGCTCTTATAACAATGTGTCTATAGCATAGCTTTCATGGGGAGGGTTTCTCTATGCAAAAAATATTTCCCCACCCCACAATATTAAAAAAGTTGAGCAGGACCTTAAAATATTTAATAAGCAGGAATCTTACATTAGTGAGATCAAGTATCAGTTACAAAAGCATATCATCAGTCCTTATCTGTGACATTGCCTGACCTAATTTTATAATAAGAGCTTGCCACAAAACACGGCACAGCAAAAACATACAGCCAGAGCCTTCTGCATTATTTAGCAAGTTTTTCTTAAGGTCCAATATATCTTCTTTTTATTTCCAAAATATATCCTTCAGACAGATAGCTAGTACAAATTCTAGTATATCATTTATATCCCACTCATGCCTTACACTGAAAGTTTTCCAGTCCCTGAGGTTGTATGCTGGCACTCTTCAGAAGCAAGTGAATTCTCCATGAGGTTAAAACAAGGCCTTCCTGGCACACAATTTACCTCCTATTCCCATTCTTGAGTTGTCATTTATTTTCACGACTTCTATAAAACTACACTCCTCTGGTTATACTCGTTCTGTAATAAGGCTGCTTTGCATAAATTGAGACTTATCATGTATGAAGGGCTGTATTTTTAAATCCTCTTTGCTTCCAAACTTTTCTTAAAATAATTGCTATTACTTAGTCTTGTCAAAATGCATCATGTCTGTTTTTCAAAATCTTCAAGCGAGTTAAGGTATCCTTGAAGTATGGAAGGTAGAAGAGGGGACGTGTATTCATTGAGGACAGTTTTCTTGGTGCATAAAGAAGTGGACTACTTAAAAGCATTCTCAGAAAGGGTCTTTGTATGTGTGATAAGCTTATAACTTTTCTCAGAAAAGCTATCTTCCAGTTCAGGTAGCTGACTATACTATTTCTCCATTACATTATTTAGATGCAATCAAATACCATGCCGAAAATTGCCAAATACAAGAAGCTCTTTTTGAAATTACTAAGGAACTCTGGCTCATCCATTTTGCAGCTGTAATATGTGCGCAATATTCTAGTTATAGTAATCCTAATCTATGTGGACTATGATATTAAATATGATTTATACTTTAATTGTTGACAGATGGCTTTGAAACCTGCATAAATATTTATTAGGTCACATGTAGTTCTATAGTTAGCACACACAAAAATTCCAGGTGTATCAGTCTGTCTTTTCTGAATCCTTTTATATGCAAACTCAGGATTTCCATTATAATAACTATTTTATTGTTTAGGCTATCTGAAGACTTAAAAGGAAAATTTTCTTTTTAAAGTGAAATGAATAGTGTATAGATTACAGACAGTTTTTATTACTTTGGAAATCAGTACTTTTCAGCAGTACCTCGTATTGTGTTGTCCCATGTGCTCACGGTTATTAAATATTGTCATTGTGCTATTTATTTATAGTCACCCATCTTCACTGATCCCATACATAGGACATATCAATAGAAACTTTGAAATCTCCAAGAACAGTGCAGAAGAACAGGATCAGGCCAGAAACACCATTCCTTGACATGAATCTGGTGAACACGTTCCACTTCTGTATAACTTAGAAATCCTCATTTAAATCGCATTTAATTAAAAACTTGGTGGTTAAAAAACACTCAGAACAACTAGAAAATAGGCAACACTGAAAAAAGAACATAGAGAAAATAATTTCAGTTACCTGAGCTTGTAAAACAATGTCTAGATTAGGCTTTAAACTAATTAATAAGGGGAAGACTGAAGGGTCACACAAGTCACAAAAACTGCTTATGTATCTCTTCAGCTGTTAGAGTGGGAGTTACTTTATGTATCTTTAGCAATCTAATCTTGGGCATTTGTCTCTGCAGAAAGACAGGCAAGTCTAGTAAGCAATTCATTTCGGCCTAAAGTTAACAGAAAGTTGTTCATTAAAGTCAAAAGTCAGATTGCCTGTTCATATTCTCAGTTCTGAAAAAAACAAGCATCACTGCATGAATGCGGTTTAAGTTTTTTCACTGTAGGATTTGTCTACTCAGTTTAGACATCTGCAGGCTAGTTAAGTGGTACTAGTCAGCTTTTAGAGTCACAAGACCTTTTTTAAATGTAAAGAAACAAACATCTTCAGAAGGCTCAGCTCATTGTAAAATGAACCATGTAGGAATGCACAGACAAATGTATTACTGATTTTGGAAAGGTATTAGCTATGCAAAAAAGGGTTTATTTTTTTTTCACCTGAATTCTTGCACTAAAAGCTCAATCTGGCAAAAATAACTCTCCTTCAGAAAATGAAGGGAGAAGGTGACCATTTAAAATAACATAGTGAAAATGAGAAGCCTTAGCATTTAACTGGAAAAACTGTAACCATGAAGTGAAAGAATATGAAGTCCTTTCAAGGGGTGTGATAATTTCTCTCTTGAAAGTACGGTGAAGGATCAATCAGAAAGGAAGGAAAGAAAGTATATGTCAGCTATTTGATGGCAGTCTTTCTACAGTCTCAAAGATAAAGAAAAAAAATATTTAGAAGTTCTAACAGAGTAAATTATAAAAGAATTTGTTTTATTCATTTTCCTTGCAATTAATATAGATTTTTTTATGGCAAGCTTTATGCATTTATTTAGCACAGCAACAGTGTTGTTTCACACAAAGCATGCCAACAACTAACTATAACTGATATAGATGAGTCAGCATTTTAAAGCTTTTATGAAACATTGAAAAATCTTTAATTCCTTTGAGATGAGCTATATTTATTGTATTATATTTTCTTTCACAAAAAGCATCTAATTCAGAAAATACTAGAAACTCATATTGAATGTAATTACATATTTTTCATTTTATTGGAAGTATGAATTTCTGACATTAAAGACTGATATAAAATAAGGAAACAATTGTTGAAGCCTAGAAGAAGTATCATAAGACCTTTTGTAAGGTACTTGGGGTGTTTTTTTCAATTTATCACAATCCAATTACATAAGTGCATGTCCTAGCTGCTCTGGGGATAATATATGACAGAAGGAGTTTGAATTTTGCTTCAAATGCTCGTAGAATTTATATATTGCACTTAACTTGACAGGGATATCATTATTGCTATGCATTTACTTCTTCATTGTCCTGTAATGTAAATTCATGTAGAAATGAAAATCATTAAGAGATCAAATATTAATGTAGAAAAATACAGAATGCCTTTGATAAAATGAGTCAAAATATTTTTAAAAAGTTAACCCTGAGGTTTTGTTTCTAAAGTTCATTGTTCCCATTTCTCTTTATATCTTTTAAAAACTGAATGTTTAATACAATATAATTCTAGAAGATGTTCAAGACAGGAGTTTTGCACACTACCTCTTCAATAACACACTGCTTGGATATGCATAATATAGGCATTAGTAAAATACTGTTGTATTTATAAACTAATAGCAACACATCTCTGATCTTGTTTTATTGTAGTGCTCTTTTAGATCCAGGTCTGGACTATACTACTCTATAAATTGCAAAGAAGTCAAACCAGTTCTAATGTGAGCTAGTACAGTAAGGTACTGGGCACTACCAGCAGTTGCGCTCTAGCCTGAGAGAAAAATAACACCCTTAATGTCCCCAAGATGCAAAAACTACGGGTACAAGCACAGTGTTAGGAAAGAAGATATGGCTCAGAAATCAAGTATTTATATGTCTCATCTGTCCTTAAAATTCTGCCAACAGAAGAACAGATATTGCTTATTTTCTTTCATATAATACCTTAATTATTACGGTTTTCATGCAAAAAAAGAGATATTCAGATTAAAGTCCTTTCCTGGCCACAGTGATTCATACCCACATTCTCTTCTATTGTCCTAACTCTCAAGCTACAGTCTGATTTCATTAAGAAAAAGGAAGACATGTTCTCCAGCTATTCTTATGAAAATGCATCAGTGAAGAATGAATTCTTAATATTTTATGGGCCCAAAATGTTAAAGAGATTTTTAACCTCATAGTTAATCACAGAATCATTAAGGTTGGAAAAGACCTTTAAGATCATCCAGTCCAATGATAACCCTACTCTACCAAGTCCTGCTAAACCCTCAGCACCACATTTACACAGCTTTTAAACTATGCAGGGATAGTGATTCAACCACTTCCCTGGGCAGCCTGTTCTAGTGCCTGACTACCTTTTCAGTGAAAAAATTTTTCCTAATTTCTAACCTAGACCACCCCTGGAGCAACTTGAGGCTTTTTTTTCTTGTCTTATCACAGGTTACTTGTGAGAAGAGACCAACATCCACCTCTCTACAATCTCCTTTAAGGTAGTTGTTGAAGGGATAAGGTGTCCTCTTAGCCTCCTCTTCTTCAGACTAAAAAACCTCACTTCCCTCAGCCGCTCCTCATAAGACTTGTTCTCCAGGCCCTTCTCCAGCTTTGTTGCCCATCTTTGGGCCCACTCCAGCACCTCAGTGCCCAAAACTGAACACAGTAATTGATGTGTGGCCTCACTAGTGCCGAGTACACGGGGATGATTACTTCTGTAGTCCTGCAGGCCACAATATTTCTGATACAGGCCAGAATGCTGTTGGCCCTCTTGTCCACCTGAGCACACTGCTGGCTCGTACTGGTTGACTATCAGTACCCCCAGGCCCCCTTCTGCCAGGCAGTTTTCTAGCCACACCTCCCTAAACCAGTAGCATAGCCTTTAACCCAAGTGCAGGACTCAGCAGGACTTAAAGATCTAAAAGTTCTACTCACTGAAAGATAAATAAAGTTCTTCCTTCTCAAAGATCCTGCAGCTTTGACATAAAGGCACCTTCACTGGGAGAAACTGAACTAGGATATCTCACCTTGCAGGATAGTACTTGAATTATTTGAGGGGAAAGAGGGGAAGAGCAGCAGCTTCTACTCTCTGATGTTAAAAGACTATACTGTTTAGAATACATGATTAAATGTTCACTTCCACCAATATGAAGGAGCACACAGATGTAATGGCGGCAGGGGAACCCAAAAAAGCCAGTTAGATATGAGTCCCTGTCCCAGTCCTCTCATAAAAGCCTCACCCCCATGGACTGAGGGGACACCTGTCACTCTGACTCCGTAGGGAAGAGTCTCTGTGGATCACTTCACAGACTGAAGGGGTTACTTCCTAAGGGAGCGGGAAAAATTATGGGATGCAGGAGAAGAGCATTATGGGATTGTACAAGAATTAATATGGGATGCTTAGCGGAAGAACCTAAAATAGGGAAAGGGAAAGTCCACATGTCTGTGATGCTAGCAATGGGAGGGACTGGAATGCATTGATATTGTGTGGGACTATATGTCAGTGTGTGACCATTGGACTGGACTAGTTCAAGAGTCAGATAAAAGGCCTGGGAGACAGGTATCGAAGCAGACATAAGTCTGGGCTGGATACTGGAGAGATCAGATGGTCTGTGAGCTGGATAGTGAAGGAACCAGGAGGCCATTTGCATGCTCATGTTGATGTGTGAGGCCACTGGAGACCAGAGGATTCAAGGGTGCTGGGCAGATGATGAGTGCCTTGGGGTAGTTACTGAAGGGTTCCCTAGTCTGTGTGTAGGCAAAGGGCATCTGTATTAGCAGCAGGGGCTGGGCTGAGAGCCTGGGAGTGGGGCAGAATGCCCAAATGCCAGCAACCAAGGAAACCTAAAACCCAGGTTCAGTTAGCAAACAGGCTGGGTGTCCAAAGGCCAGTTATTGGAGGAACAGTGTACATATGTATACACACACACACACATATATGTGTTTTCCATTAATTGGCTTTCATCCTAACCAGTCAGAGAAGTGAACGTGACCAGGCAATTGGCACTGTTTGTGATTACATGGGCATTGCGTTTTCTACCTATGTTGATAGGTTGAGCATATCCCTATTTTGTGTGTATATACAGATTTGTGTATTGGGACTTCAACTTCCTGGTGCTGCCTGGACCTGGGGACATGATGTGGCAGCAGATTTAACAACCCCTAACATAAGGCAGTTGCATTCACAATTTTTAGGATATCATACTCTCAGTCCCTGTGTGTTCATCAGCCTTTAAGAATGCTTGTTAAAATGAGCTTTCCAGGACAGTTATGCAGAAAGATGTCTTATTTCTGTATCTGCATTTTCAAAGCTTTGTGGTAGCCACAAATTTCTTCAGGGTAGGGCAACTTCTGAAATGCACAAAACTCATACACAATACATCACTCTTTTTTTTTTATCACTTAGTGTGAGAGGAATCATTATCCCCTCTTGTATAAAGAACAGTGAAAGAAACAGCATAAATTAATGCTAGAGTTCTAAAAGCTTCTATTTTCCTTTAGAATGGACCACATTTTCTTCCTACTTCCCAAGCAAAATCTAGACTATGCACTATTTAGCACAGATCACTAAATCAGCATAAATTAGGGTTGCTATCTGGCAAATTAAGACGCAGAATTAATAATTTATTTGGTATATAATTTTGAGAAGACCTTTTATCTTACTAATTAAAATGCAAATATTGGCGGAGTAGATTATATTTACTACACAGGTCCCAAGGTCATGTTTGTGTTTCAGCCTACCTTTCAGCCTTACTTATGTAAAATTAAGCTTTCCACAGCTCTCTTTAACTTGAAACGGTCTTTTATTGCATGGTTTGTTAGTAAGAATTTGGCGATTTTTGTCTATATTCTGTGCTATATAATATACAGGTAATCATTTCACTAAAAATAAGTTTTAATGATGGGAAAGAAAATAAACTCTGTATAATCAAATTGAAGTTAAACCTTGACTTATGACTTTTCAACATTACTATTTTGTTATTCAGAGTTCTACTACTTATTTCTAGCAGAGGTATTAAATTATTGCCCAAAGATACAGCATTGTTGTCAGTTACCATCTACACATAGATTTGGACCAACTTCACAAGGCATTTCACCATAAATTTTAAAGTAAAATCTCTATTTATAACTCAACTAATCATGAGATCAGATAGTGTGCTGATTTGGGCTGGGATAGAGTTAATATTCTTCATAGTACCTTGTATGGGGCTATGTTTTGCATTTGTGCTGGAAACAGTGTTGATAATACAGGGATGTTCCTGCTCAGCAGTGATTGCACAAAGTCAAGGCCTTTTCTTCTTCTCACACCACCCCACCAGTTAGTAGGCTGGAGGTGCAACAAGAAGTTGGAAGGGACACAGCTGGGACAGATGACCCATTCCATACAGCATGACATCATGATCAGCGTATAAAGCTAAGGGAAGAACAAGGAAGTAATAGTGTTTGTCTTCCAAAGTAACTGTTACGTGTGACGGAGCCTGGCTTTCCTGGAGATGGCTGAACCTGCCTGCCAGGTGCTGAATGAATTCCTTGTTTTATTTTGTTTGCATGAGTGGTCTTTGTTTTACTTACTAAAGTGTCTTTATCTCAACACACCAGTTTTCTCACTTTTGCTCTTCCAACTCTCTCCCCAATCCCACTATGGGGAAAATGAGCAAGTGGCTGTGTGGTGCTTAGTTGCCATCTAGGGGTTAAACCATGACAAATAGTTGGCATATGCATAATAATATTAAATTCAGATCTTTCCCTTTGTGCTAAGTAAGTAAGTTTACTGTATTGCTAATACTTCAAGGCTACAAAATAAGTAAACATGCAAGCTCGTTTTCTTTAGTTGCACAGCCTGAGAGTCTTTGATGCATGGACAAGATTAACTGTGTGACTCAATATAATAAAATGGAACAAAAAGGAAGATATGGCATGTAAAAGATCGTTTTCTTTTGTTCCTCATAGTCTTTCCACTAAGTTTACTAGAGTCATACCAAAACAAATATTAAGAAGTATACCCCTACAGTTATTCAGCACAAATTCACTCAAACATTTCAAAGATTCATAGAACATCTTGAAATGTTAGTCTAGCTATACTTCCCAGAAATAAAAGTTAAAAGTTGTTTTTCCTTGAAACAATATCACAACTGTGTTTCTGGGTCTGTAGGCCAAGTTATAGCTATCCAAGTCAGGTGTTTAATAGGTTACTTGTTTCAACTTTGTTTTCTCTGGTTATTTACAAAATACTCCTGGCATATGCAGTCTGGCAGATTTCTCCCTTATCTAAGAGAAGTTAGTTCTTTAAATTTAGCTTTGTTTGCACAATTTTTCTCTGGGGGTGTGACTTCATTAAATGGCCAACTATTTGCAGTTAGTGTTAAAAAAAAAATTCTTTGTGTAGTAGGATTTTGTCATCAACTTCCCCTCCTCTGCCTCCACCATTGAAGATGAACTCTCACTATTGCGAGCAGAGGATCATAGAATCATAGAATCTTTAATGTTGGAAAAGACCTCCAAGATCATCAAATCCAGCCACCAACCCCCACTACCATGACCGCTACACCATGTCCTGAAGTCTCATGTCTACACATTTTTTTTAACACCTCCAGCGATGGTGACTCCACCACTTCCCTGAGCAGCCTGTTCCAATGCTTAACCACTCTTTCAGTAAAAAAAAATTTCCTAGTATCCAATCTAAACCTCCCCTGGTGCAACTTGAGGCCTGGTGCAACTTGAGGCCATTTGCTCTTGTCCTATCGCTTGTTACCTGGAAGAATAGACCAACATCCACTTCTCTACGACCTCCTTTCAGGTAGTTGTGGAGAGTAATAAGGATGATGGGCTTGAAATGAAAAAGACAGGTCTAGTGCATATCTAGCTCTTCACATTCATGGGGGAAATATAGGCAGACCTCCAGAATTATCACATTGTTAGAACAAAAGCTGAACAGGTTTTATTTTCTTCTAAAAGTCTAGGTTTTGCCCTCCCTGACTTTTACAATAGATCCACTACTTCCCTGGACGGAGCACCCTCAGTCCAGCCGTGTCAGCTTTTGGAAGAGTACTGTAACCTTTACTTCTTCCTTTTCTTTGTATTAATTACAGCCAGAGGGTATCCTTTAGGAAGAACATTTATGGCAGATCTTGCAAAGTAAAGCATACTTAAGTCTTGATTTTCAGGGCAGACAATTTTTCCTTTATTGGTCTAGGAATGCAATCTTCTCCCCAACTGCATTACACTGGTCTCTAGAAAATGTGCGTGAAAGGATGCACTCACAGGTTCTGCTACATGATTCCTAAACAGTACAAGCAATTTCTTTAAGCATCAAAATGCTTTAAGACCATTTTAAAGATGTAATAATATACAAGAATATCTACTCCGCACTCTACTTCTATGCACAGTGATTATACTTTTATTCTTCTATCTACAAATTGGACAATTTGCATCACAGTTGGGTTCCTAACACTTACTGTAGATTCCTTCCCTTCCCTCCTACACAGGAATTTAACAGATGTAGCTTAAGGTAAACGTTTCCTAAACTTCTGGTGTGTTCACATCAGTTCCTAAAAGCTTTGACCATCAATTAACTGTAAGTAGTTCTCTAAGTATATTTCATGTGTTTTATGATTAAATAATAAGCTAAAAATAGGGAAAATTAAAATACAGTAATTAGTTCTTTTATACCTAATGGCCTATGTACAAGGAAAGTGTCATTAAATAGTAGTTATGGATGTGAACAAACAAAGCCCTGGTTTAGAGATTTAGAGATTATATAATCAAGTGTACAAATTCACTTTGTTATCTATCACTGAAATATATATTCAGTTTCTAATTCAATAAAATTAAGAACAAAATAATTACCAAGGGCTCCAGAAGTTTTTCATTTGCGTTTACTGTCTAGTTAATTACAAAAGGATATGCTGAGATGTGAAACCAAGTTGTTCAGCACAAGTTTTCTAGTCCTATATTTTAGTCAGTGTTCACAGTCCAGTTCAGGCACTGATCTATATTACTGCACATTTAAATTAATCTAATATACAATAAATTGGCATTGTTTCTGCTTTGGAGATTCCTTGGATCATGCAAGCGTAAATAATGAATCACATTGGTTCCTGATACAGAAGTAATGATTCCTCCGTATAAAGACAGCCTGTAAGGCAAAGAAATCTAAACTTTCTATTACCCATCCAACTAACATGCTTCTTAATCATTCTACTGCATTCACCACATACATAAATAACCATACTATGTTTCCTGAACAAATAAATGAGAAATAAATAATATCAACATCATAATAGCGGTTACATTAAGAGGGTATTTCAGAAGTGATTTTTAGAAAACAGCAGAAGGCCTAAAAAAAAGTACCGTCCTTTACTCATAGTAAGGTATTGAGAAAAAAGACTCTAAATTATAAGTGTGCATGTAAGTGTGTATGTAAGTGGCACAGGTAAGTGGCATGCTTTCAGACTTAGGGAAGTAAATATATATATTTCACAGAGCATATCTGGATACTTATTCCATTTTAAATGACATAACATATTTCATATTTGCTATTTATGAATGCCTTATTTATTGGAAAAATATCACATAATAAATAATAAAGAAAATATGCAAAAATGGTCACAGTAAATAAAAAAAAATAATTAAAAGCACATTATTGCCACACAATGAATTCTAATATATCTTGACAATATATTATAAACTGGCATAAACTCTGAAAGACATTGCTTGTAATCTACAGCTCTAATCTCAGTAGCTGCTTCTAAGATGCAGGGAAGATATACTACACAGTGCACCCATTATGCTTGTTCAGCCATCATCATTTCATGCTGCCATCAGTTGCCTGATCACACAGGCCAGCGCTGAATTCAGCAACATCCCCTCAGAAATCTTCTTTCAGACAAGCCTGAGATAGGTTCCTGTGGGCCCAGCTCCCCCACTGCCCACTGTGGTACTTGCATCGTCTGCTAGTCAAAACAGACAGAGATGGCTCCCTCAGTGGCCCTTCACATGGAAGGATACAAATGAGAGAGCTCAGCAAGATGAATCCAGCCCCGACAGAAGCCACACCCAACAGGAAGCTCCTCTGACTGATGGGCGCCTGGTTGATGTAGTCCTGGCCTCACCCACCACCCCAACCATGACCAACTGGGTGAGGGCAGAGCCACAGAGCCACAGGTGGGCCAGGTTCTGCCTCTGGAACATGAAGCCAATAGGAAAACCTAAACATTCTGCTAAGTTGTGACTCATTCACAGGTCAGCTCCAACTTGGGGCCTACAACACAGGCCCCAGCATTTCAGCACCCCACAGTCCTGGTGGCCTAACTGTCCCATGTCTACCAGAAGCAAACAGTGGAACACTAAGGTTACATTTGTACTAGCACTCATTCATAGCATGCATCTTCAGCAGTCCAGGAGACAATATTGGGCACTAGAATACAACTGTCTGTATATTGTGTCTGGTAGTATTGATTTGGCTCAGGACAATAATTTTGTATCCTCTTTAGTAAGAGGTGGAATCAACCCTGGGGTTCATTCAGAAGTTAGGACACTCAGACACCAAATCCTGGTTGTCAGTTTGGGTGCCTGCCTGTTTTGGGGAAGCAAGAGTATCTGTAGGTAACCAGGCTGTTCCATGACAGTTAGCCTCAGCACCAGAGAACAAACTCAAGCATGTTAATTTTCTTGGAGTACATACAGCCAGAGTGTTTCTCCTGTCAACTTTGTATGTTCAGAACTCTTTCTAAACATTTTGTAAATTTGAAAACGAATATCTACCTTCTTAGCTTTCCACAGTAACACAAGACCTCTTTAATACACCCATGAGCTTCTTTCAGATCTAGTGCACCATCACTGTAAAAATAGGCAACATTAGGTTCCATTTTCCTTAGGTGTAGTTAATATCCGTTCATTTCCTGCTAAATAAGAACAGAAAAAAAACCAGCTACTTGAAGTTTATCCTTATTATCACAGACACAATAACAGCGAAAAAAACCCACAAAACCACTGTGAGCAATTATCATATTCAGATCAGCAAAGTGATAGTTGAATGTTTTAGATTTGTATCCCCATTACAAATATTATAGCAGCAGCAAGACCGTGAGCTGCAGCAAATGAAGAGATTGCATCTGTTTCTCTTAAATGGTAACTACTGCTGTAATTAAGGCCTTCGTCTCACAATAATTGCAATATGCTAAATTGAGATGAATCCCACCCCAAGTGTCAGCAAATCCACGGTACCTATGTGAATGATTTTGGCTGATACAATATTACTTGAATTAGGTTAGCTTTCTATCACTAAAGGCTATATTAACACATTATCTCACTCTTGTGAAAAATTAAGGATGTGTATGCCGCTAATCACTGCATATAGTAAGTGGTTCAGTGGCCATATAGTAATTCAACCCTGCGTTTGAGCCTGAGCTCTTTGTCTTTGATTATAGTTTCTGTTGTAAAGCTACATCTACATTAGCAAGTTTTATGGATCAACAGAAAGAGACGTAAACAGCAAAGCAGTAGGTGCTGATGACCTACTCCTCACTTTTTATGCATCTAATTTTCTACTTTTGAGAAACTCCAGTGTAGTCCCTTGGACTGGCTTTCCCTTTGTGGCTGTATTGCATTGTGTTTGCTCCTGGAGTGCGTCTTTCAGTAAAATTTCACCTAAGGAAAATCAAGTTTATATGTTCCAAGACTCCTTTGCAGATTAGTGGTGACAATCAATTGGAGTTCTGACACAAATTTAAAAACCAATGCAGATGCACTTTTAAAAGCCTTAAAATAGCTCTGAGTGTACACTCGTTTATAGTAACTACATGAGTAGTCATGAAATAGATATATCTTTACAGAAACTATCTATGTTGGTAGAGGGTGATTTTGTAACACTGACTGGAAGAGGAGGGTAACAAGAGAGGGAGGAGAAATATATGATAATGCAGTTATCCACACCTGTCTTCCAAAAGCAGCTACAATTTTGGAGGAATGAATATTTGTTTTTTCATATTTTACTGTATTTAAACAAAAAGTCTTTATTCTCCAATTTGTAGTCACAGAAGATGATGAGGATACACAGGGTAAATTCTGCAGAAAAATAGTTCATGTGGGGCAGTTTCAAATACTCAGCTACAACAGAGTAATCAGAGGGTGGCAAAGAATGCAGCTTGCAGTAGCCCACCAGATTTTGAGATACAATTTATTCTGGCATAATAAAAACCATCTGCTTTCACACTATTACTACTTCTATTATTTAACTTAGTCACTATCTTATTTTCTTTTATCAGACCATTTTTCTCTGATTCAGAACTTGCAAGTAGTATAAGTAAGGGATATCAAAATGAAGGTCAGATATTACAGCAAATATTTTTTTCTATCCAAAGACCTCAGAGCAATAAATGATCTAGGAGAGCATAATTTCACCTTTATAGTTTAGACACTGGGGTCTCATTTTATTATTTTAATTATTCTGTTTAGCTGTTATAGTTTTAAATGTTTGTGGTAATCAGCACAAACTAATTAGACATAAAACTATAAGACATTCATTTTTAAACACTTTATCTTAATTACATTGTAAATGCTGATATTAATAGATTACATAGCAGTCTGGCTGCTTCATTAAATGGTTGCTAGAGAGTGCTCTAGAAGCAGTAATAAATGTGCATTAATACCCTCAAAGTTTGCAGTACATGTGGACAATTGAGGAAAAGACACAGAAATTATGTACATATACCTTCAAGCACAAAAGATAGAGAAAGGACTGTTGCATTCTCAAGAGTTGCAGAGTGACATCAGAGCCACCATTCATCACTAAGGATAGCAAAAAGTTCCTGAACATGAATGGATTAAGAGAAATGGGCCTAGCATATGAACTCTGAATTGTTAATCCTCATAATTCAAACCAAAACTGAAGAAAATATTAAGCAAATAGAAAAAACAAATCTAAATTGCAGCCAAATATATCAGTGGAATAATTCTTTCAACAGTGGTAGTACTACTTCAGGGGCAAATACAGCCCAAAACCTGAGAGAACACGCATTTTCATTTTTTTCAGTTATTTCTAGGTTATATCTAGCTTTAAAATACCACCAATTTTCTTTGGTAATATCTCTGTGCCAAATGACTATCATGCTATTCAGATTCTTCTTTCTGCAACATGAGGATTATAAAAATGAAGCCAAACATATCAGTGTGAAATGCTACCAGAAAAAAACATACAGGGAATCTTGACTTAACCCTTGCAAATCCCCCTTTTTCATGCTGCGTTTATTCCAAGAGTCTGATTTTACAACAAAATAAGCTATTGGCAAACGAAACAGAAGACAAAACAGCTGGCTGCATTCCTGTCAGGCAGTTTCATAGTTCATAAATCCCAAAAGAAACACCAAAGAAATGTATTAACATCAAACAATTCTTAGATTTTACAAAAAAAAATATAACTTCACATTTGAACATTATATCATAATCTCATTTTTCCTGAAACTGACCCTTGCTCACTTCAAAGTCTTTCTGCAAAACAATCAGCATGCGGAGAGATTCAACAAACCCAGTAATTACAGGAGTAATCTTACTCTTTCAGGAAATAATAGGAAATCATTAAAGACCTCAGTCAAATTCAGAGGCACTTTATTTTCTCTGCTTTGAATGCAGGGCATGACAATGAAGTAACATTTTTTCTTATGAGACAAAAGTAGAAAGTATAGACAGTGCCAGCATGTATAGAATTCTATAATAAGTTAGTATTTGATCACTGATACTAAGCAATTATACTATTTGTTATTCTAAATAAAAAAAGAAAACCGACCACATATCAACAAATCAGAATTTTGGCTTTATCAATAGTATATTAAATAGTCTACAGTCTGAGGACCTATTTTAATACTGGTACAGATAATAAGCAGAACACTTTCAAAGACTGCAATGGAATCCATTAAAAGGATTTTGCTGAAACCAATAAAATGTGAATAATGTATGTAATGTAAAAAATATATATATATTAGGAAGACTGGGAAAAATCTGTTGTCTTAATAGTTACTTCATTTCTGATTTTGGGAAATTTGTCCTGAGTCAGCATCTTGCGAGGAATTACTTCTGTAATTCACTTGTATTCTGAAGACTCTAGGCAAGGATGCCTGCATCATTTAATAAATGAGCTGCAGCTATTGCTCATTGCTCAGCTATAATCATCCTCTCTTCTCCAGAATGCTGCTCCGGACTGTATTAGTTGGCAAGGGCCATAACTTCCAAACAGTGTATTAATATTTAAACACTGTAGTTGATCTCATCTGCGTGCTTAAGTTGTCCCTCTGCAATTGCCTAGTGTGGATACAGCCAACATGGATCCTGTACTACAAAAATAATATTGACGCAGAGTTGACTACATCAGTAATTATCACATAGCTGTTGATACCCAGGATTAGACTACTCAAAGTTTCAAACCTCAAATTAATAGAAAGGGGATTTGGTAAAATTGAGTAGTAAACGTACCGTAACTTTTGAAACTCTTTATTGCAATACTTAGTCTCATTGAGGATCTATTCCTAAAAAAATAAAAAGCCAAAGGCTTGATATAAAGCTTGTTGAAATCAATCAAAAGATTTTATGTGATTACAGAGGCTTGTGAATCAAACTCCAAGGGTATGAAATAGGAGTAGTCTGACACAGTGAAACTTTTAAGTAGAGGATCATAATTGTTTTAAATCTATCCTCTGTAAAAACAAATGACCGATTTGGTATGCAGAACTCAGACTGGAAGTAATTGTCAGAAACAAAAATCAATAAATGGGAGAGGAATCACAGAGAGACATATGTTATATTAAAAATGTGCAATAACCTCCTTGGGGAAGAGTTGAAAATTGAGTTATGTGAGGCTTGTTTATGCAAAGCACAAGAAAATACCAGTGAAAGATGGCATTTTCTTTTCACTTTCAAATAAGCTTTTTCACTTTCACATTCATTGTTTGAGCTCTAAGTAAGCCACAGCACAATTCAGTTTGGTATTCATGACTCATATTTCTCTCAGTGAAAGAGTTCCTAATCAGCTAGTATTGCCTATAGGCATAAAGCCAAAGAAATCAGTAGAGTAAAATGCATTTATTTATTAATTTTAATCAGTTCTGCTAATGGCAGGACCTTTAAACCATCTGCTTCAGTTAAGGAGAAAGTATGGACTGCTGGTGTTGTTACTACTGAAAAAAACATTTAGAGGAGAAACATATGTTCCAATGACAATTTGCCTCCTGAGTGCAGAGGGAGTGGCAAACACTTAAAATATAAGAGCAAGCTCTATGGTTACTTTCCAGAATTTTGCACATTCTAAAATGCCTTCCAAAATATTAAGGGATTTTTCTTCAAGTCTGCTAGTGCTCAAGGTGACAGGGAGGACAGAAAAAAACCCACTGTAAGCAACCAAAAAATCTCATGATGTACATAAATATTCATATGTTGATGACTGAAACAACTATCTAATCACTCAGACACATCCTGAATAAATACCTTGGCAAAGTGACCTGGCAACTAACATTATGGTTTAGTGCAGATACAAATTTTTAACTTAACCTCAATCACTGCTGCTTTTACTATTTCCTGGTTTATTCACACTTTCAGAATCCTGACTTCAAGTGATTGTATAAGGCTAGAGGCAGGAGTAGAGGGCACAGGCTGTTTGTCAAGGCAGGCAGAATTACTTTCTTGCCCCATTCTGAGCTGACCCTGTTCTAGGAACCATGTGGCAGAGGCAGTGCTGTACAATGTGGGCAACTCACATGGGACCAATTGCCTTGCCAGCGTCTCAGCTGCAACTCTTTCCCTGCCTACCCTAATTTACCGTGACTAAAAAGACCAAGAACACTTCTTCACTTGAGTTTACTCTGTGGCATGTCTTTCCACATGATATGTGAAAGGGCAAACAGAGAAGGAATTTCACAGGGAAAATAAACTGACTGGAAAATTATCTGAAAAAGGGGTATGTCTGTGACCTTGGCACTGCTAAATAAATAAGGACAAAGAACCAATCCCTTCTCTGAGTTTCATATTGCTTTAAGCAAGCTCTGACCATATGATACAACAATTCTTTCATGGAAGGTTTTTCTATTTCAGTGTACAGAATAACATGAGGGAGCTGTGTAAGCCTGTCAGATTTGTTGTGTTTATGCATTAAAGAGCAAATATGTATAGCAACTTCCTGCTTATAGTATATGACAATGTGGTAGTGCCTGACAATGCAAAGCCTGCTGAGGCACTGTACTTGGGTCCCCAGAAAGCCAAGTAGACTTAGATGAAAAAGCACTCCCTAGAGTGAAGTAATCTTGGACTATGTATTGGAGAAAGACTTTTTTTTACATAAGTAAAAAATACATTCATGCAAATGGCTTTCACATATATTTATGTTTAACAGTCCTCGCAGACAGCTTACTTAATAAATCAGTACAGTGCTGTAGACAGATGAGTACCAAAGCAGTCAGTGAGAGGCTATCCATGTGAAACGAACAAGGTTTCATCTTCATCAGGCAGCACACTCTTAGGTGCTATATACATGACATTGTGGTGTACAGTTTTTTTAATAAGAAATAATATCTTTAGACATCTTATTTTTAACAGATCATGAATGGTTTGTTTGGAGAACACACCTACTGTCCATTCTTTAAGAAAACTGATGTGGGATGACTGTACATGCTGTTAGAATTTACTTGTGACATCAGAATTGCCTTTTCTTTTATTATACCCAGCAGGCATAACATGAAGAGCCTAAGGAAAAAATTATTTAGAAAGAATTTCTGAAGGAAAATGTAATCAGAATCCTAGCTACAACAATTCTTGTGAAAACTGTTAAAGAATATGGTCCTTTCAAAATTAGAATTCTTAAGTGCAATGAAATTTATTGGGTGTGTGTACTTAAGTCTGAAATATAAAGCTAGAAACATGTATCTGAGATTTGCCAGCATGTAATACTCAAGAGCACTCAGCATTTATATATTTCATAATCATATTACTTCATCAAAACATATGACTTTACAGGTATGAACTTACTGCAGAAAAATGACAAATTTTTATTTTCTTTGTTTTAATTATGCACATTCCTAGAAAAGATAATAGAACAGCTACTTAATTTTCAGTTCTGTAGGTCATAATAAGCTGTATCTGGCATTTAAATGCAGCATCAATGGCAAGGCATTCCAGAAAGACTTTACAAAACTGAGTGAATGGCAGATACCATTCAATGCAGGTAAAAGAAAGTAATGTCACTAGAGAAAAATTACCTAAATTATGCCTTCATGACTCTCAGAACTTATAATTCAAGAAGATCTTGAACTTAATTTTAACAATTCTCGAAAATTTGCTGTCTCAAAAAAGTCAGTAAAATTCTGATGATATTTCAAGTACCATCAGAAAGGGTCATGAGACCAAGGTGCCATTTTGCTGCCACATCAGATTTTGGCAATCTGGCATCTTGCATTTGTGCAGTTCTAGTCTTCGTATCTCTAGGAAAAAAAAATTCAGAGGCAGAGGAAGGTACAGCTAAGGGTAAATAAGGAACAAAAGTATGTGGGGAGTGACTGCCCTATCAAGAAAGAGTCTGAATATGCTGGTACTGAACAAGCAGCAGAGGTGAGCAGAGGTGTGACCGAGATCCATTAAGGTGATGGATATGTGGCTGAGGTGACAGAAGCATAAGGACAGTGTACATGCTGAATGCAAGGATGTTACTCACCAAAGTGTTCAACATTAAAGTTGCACAAAAATGCAATTGAAGGAACCAATAACAGGTAAGACAGGTAAGAGAAACTACTTTGCATAGAGTAGAAAGTTAATTTGGGGAACTTTATGCCATAGGACACTGTGAAGTTGAACAATATAGAAGTTTCGTAGAGGAATTCAACAAATGCATGGGTGATCTGAAATGCACAATTTACCCATATAAAAAAGGACAGGCAGGAATGTATCTTCTATCAACTCTAAGACAACTACTGTGGATGCTGGCAGAGTATAATAGAAGTGGATCTCAGATGATGAACAGGATCATATTCTCCCTAAATAGCTTCTCCTATTGCTACTGTAAGAGATAGAGTACTGGACTCAATGGACCACTGGTCTAAATGGAAAGGATATTTCTGGTGTTCTTAGTCATTTGGCACTGAAGAAATAGCCATTTGGGGGAAAATAACAGAACAGAAAATCCTACACATAAGATTAACTAATATTATATGAGTTTGTGGTGGAGAAAGAAAAAGTGTAAGAGAGAAACTTTGAAAGGCAGATGAACTGCTCTGATTTAGGGCTAGAATAAATATGAAGCAATATTTTTATATATTTTAATATTTTAAATTTATTAGTGTTACTGGCCTATTTCTGAGTAACATCACATTCTGCATCCCAGCCTGGAGATATAAACAGACTTGTTATACTGTGTTTCTCCAAATGCATACAACAAATGATGATTCATTGTGTATAAGCACCTTACCGAGCTTCAGACATTTGAATTATAAGCACATGGGGACACAAATACACGGCAAACATGGGCATAAAAGTGGCTCAGTAAAACCATTTGTGTTTGAAATAGTTTTTGCGCACTTGGGTTAAGAAACAAAGCTGAGTGGGAGTGATGAAGACAGATTAGACCAAAGGTGGTCTTTCAACAGTATGCCTTGAGATACATAACAGTATCATTTCTGAATTCTAGGAATAATTTATACTGGAGATATTCTTTCTTGAGAAAACTGAAATAAAATATCAGATCTTAGGAATTCCATTATTTTAATCCCTCACATTCTTCCTCATATTAACTTGTCCATCTCCAGTTTCTAAACTGAAGCTTAAAAAAAGCAACAAATCTCATTACTGTACAGCAGTCATAGCTGTACTGATTAGGAGAAACTTTTTAAAGAAAACTTTATTCATTTATCTCTTCAGACCCCTACATTGCACAAAAAGTCTGAATTAAAGGCTAGAAGAAGTAATGGAAAAAATCTTGAGTTGCTTCCATTTTTTAAATGGAGTCAGATTCGGTGATATTATTCTAAAAAAATTCTGACTAGTCATATGTAAAAATAATCATATTTTAGTTTCCGACATGTGTCATGTTTTAACATAATACAATAATGAGGAAAGAAAATAATCCCTACAGGAATTCATTCTCACCTCTAGAAATAATTGTCATCATACAATAATCAGGAATTAACAATTCCTGCCTTCCTCTATATTGGGAATAATGAAGGTTTGCACACTCCTTTCTGTAGGGTCCTTCTTCTACATGATTCAGGCATTTGCCTGCAAAGCTAAGCACACTATAGCTGATATTCTAAGATTTACTCTTCCTAAGTAAAATGCAAATGTGCTTCAACCAGACTAAAAGTTAGCTATATGGGTGGAAATATTAAAATCCTGGCTTTGGCATCCTTTGGTTTGCTGTTGATTGCCACCTTCACATACACATTACATACAGCAACTAACAGAACAAAAAAAATTTCAGTATAAAAAGAAAAATTTTGCAATCTAAGCCTTATAACCACTGTAGTGGTATCTGTATGGGCTGACCAAAGATATTTAAAGGTAAAGGATAATCTCTGATACTGAGAATAATATTAAAAATGCAGACAGAACACGCTGCTACCATTTGTGATTAAGTACTGCTTTAAGTTCAAGTAGACTCTTCAAAGAGATCTACTGCTGGTGGCAGTACTTGATATGCAAGACAGAAAATATGGTTATGTTTTTGCTAAAATATGTAAGTAATTTATAAATGAAAATATTTTCTCTAACAAATATCAATAACATTAGAGTAGTAGTTATCAGTAGGACTAGCAATGTCACGAATGAAAAGAAAAAAAAATACAAACACCTGCCTTTTTTCCAAAACAATCCAAATAAATGATATTCTGGATTCCACAACAAAGCTTCCATTGTCTTTAATGATGCATAATGGGGCCCTCAGTCACAGAAAGACACCCACAGTTCTATGTAGTACCAAGAATCCTTTTACACTGAGAAAAGAAATAGCCACCTAAACCTAAATATTTGTGCGTAATAGCTTTTTATGAAAAGAACATATGACCCAATGTCATTTCATGTAGTTTCATGAAACTACACAGTGAAATGGCCATACAAAGTAAAATGTTTCTATTAAAATTCATTTGTGCTGTGAGCTTTAATTCTAATATAACCTGGGCCATACAGCATTTAGGTACAAATACAGTAGCTTCTAACTCATGCAGAACTTGGCATAGAAGTCATAGTTAGAGTCCTTAAAGAAAGCAGTTATCTACTGTGATATTTTACCATAGTGGCAACAAAACCAAAAGGCAAAAAACCACTCTCCTTCCAGGCAGAAAAGCGAACAAATCCAGAAAAAAAAAACCCAGCCATTTGCTAATTTTTTCAAAAGAGCTTGATTTTAAATAGGATGGACATACACCCTACTATAGCAAAACATCTGTCTACATGCTTAGATATTTCAATATTTCCATCAAAGTTAATGAGATAATTTAAATGTTTCCAGGATGAAATAAGCATGTTGAACTTTTTATAACACAGAACAATCAGTTAAAGCAGTTAAATCAGTTTAACATTAACACAGTTTTAAAATGGTGGGTCCGTTTGCCACACACAGTTAACTGAGTTAAAGTCTAAACACTTTGAGCCTGATTCTCACTAACTATAAATTGCTGTTGTTCCCTGACTTAACCTGCACAGATTTACAGCCATTGAAGAAAGAGGGGAATAAAAAATGTTTAAATGCAAAATATGGGAGAAGTGCAACTATTTAATCATAATTTCCTCTCTAAAAAAGAGGAAAGGTATTCTAGAAAGTTATTAATAAGGCCATGGTTGCACACTACTTTGTGAGACTATTCCATTCATTTATAGCATATAAGGTAAAAAAATCTATTAAAAGTGAGCTAATAGATTTGGTAAATTTCATAATATTATTAGGTCAAGAAAAATAGTTAAGATATTAAGAAATAAATAGTCATCTTATAGTTTTTCTCAGAGATTCAAGAACATAAAAGGACATAACAAGATAGGAATATCAAATAAAAGAGATTTGGAAATGACATTATTAAAGCATTGAAATAAATTGTGTGCAGAACCATGCTATAGAATATAACCTGTTCTGAATGTCTTTCTTGTTTTCTGATTAAATATATGAACTGATCTCTACTGACATTTAAAAATGCTACTTTTAAAGTCATGGCATGCTTTAAATTATTTCAGTTTGAAAGAACTGATTCATGAACAGTTTATCTGATTTCCTTCACTGCCATATGGGTACGAAGAGACAGATATGTTCCGTGTCACCAGCTGTGCTACTGGATCTGGGTAAAAAGACTAGGTTATTTTATGCATGGCATCTGTAATGGTTTTCAGTAATGAGAAATCTATAAATTAGCTTAATAAATAAATTTAACATTTAGCTTGCAATAATTACAGGAAAAGATAAGTGTTTCTGGATTTGTATTAGCAGTTATTCTATAACAGGTTCCTCCCTACGTAACACGAACATACACTTTGAACACTCTCATTTAGTGTGATCGAATAGAGGAATGCAAGCAAAACTCTAATTAATGATTTCCCATATGAGGTATGTAAACTTTGAAAAGTCCAAAAGGTTATGATATAACAAAAGAAAATTGAGTCTGGCTCAAATTCTCCATTTCAATACTTGATTTAAAAGAAAATTTAATCTGGTATCGGTTTTTGGGCCATCACAAGGTGCCACATTAAACTTTCTCTATCAACATTAACTCCCATTAAACAAAGTAATGCTCTAAATCAGTAAATTCATTCAAAACCATGAACATAAAAAGTTTATGTATGTCAACATAGATTTAATTTTTTTCCCTTTTTCTTCAAGTACTCCTTCATAACATTTTATAAATGAATACAGGAAAAACAATGAAAACCTGTAATTCAGAGAAAATACACTTCAGCATTTTCCCTCCATCACTGTGTATGCAAGAAATCTTTAAACTCTTCAAATTTACCTGTAATACTCAATTCTGATATTCAATTTATAAAATATTGGGTCAATGAGCAGGTGATGTGGTGTTTTCATTATTGTTATTTTAATTATAAATTTGTGCCTCTCCTTTGAACCTAATCTATTAATTATGTGCCTTAGTCATACCTGTAGATTTGAAATTATTCCCTTGTTGTACAATTAGAAAGGACCAAGTGAAAATCTAGGCACTACTACTGTATAAATTATATTAGTCTTTGTAATTGGAATCTTAATTTTTATTCTCTCTCAGCTTTTGGAAATTTCAGCATTTAATCTGTGTTTTTTTCTGAATAGGGTAATTTCTTATGTGAAAGTAATAATACAGTTAGATCAATTCAATAAAAAAACCTAGGCTGGTAAGAAGATAGAATATTTAGAGGACTTTCAATAGCCTAAAACTTCATGGTCATTGATTTAGCTGTTTCAGTGCACAAGCCTGGGAGAAAAAGCAGCTAGTTAGACTGTTTTGGGCACTTTATTCATTCAAAACATTAAAAAAGACTTTGTTTTTTCTAAAGCCACAAGTAACCGAGCATCTTGCTGGCATCAAGGTAAACACACTATAATTATGCAACCAGTGATCTAAACAGTTCAAGAACAAACTCGGTTGCAAAGTTTCTTTATTAAAAGCTCTTTTTGGCATCTGCCATAATGGAACTGCAGCAGCCTTTAAAGCCAAAACTTCTCACCCATGTAGTGAAAGAAAAAAAAAGAACAAAGTGTCTTTACACCCAGTGCTGTCGTTATAGTTAGGAAAGTATTCTATTCTTTAAAAATGTGGTGCTATGTACAATTTTAAATGAGCTGAAAGAAGGTGCAAAAAGCTTTAAGGTAAATCCATCAGTATTAAAGCTGAGTTCCACAATATTCACAAATATTACCTTGATTGGATGTGACATACATGAACTAACTGTTGTAGGTTTGGGTTTTTTTCCTTTTTAATCTAAAAATAAAGAAAGCAGCATCTGGGAAGAAAAATATTTTTCTGTTGACTCCTCTACGTACAAGCTGAGAGCAGTGGAGTAGGTAACAAACTGAGGCCAGGGATGAATGTAAAAGGTACAAACAGGGCAACATATCACTAGTTCCTGCTACTTCTTTCCAAAAAGGGAACTGAGCAGCAAGAAGGAGCTGGACAGGAAGAAAGAAACAGATGGAAGTTAATCACAGAGGAACTATCCTTCGAAATCTGTATCAGACATGAAGGTTTCTTACTACACTGAGGTTCTGAAATATTAGTAGCTCTGTCTCAAATTGTGCAGACAATGCCTACTAAGGAGATGTCCCCAGTGGTGGAGCAGCTGGAGCTCAATGTGGGGAATGGAGAGACACACACTGTTGTGATACCAGTGATCAGATGACATAGAAGTGATACATGGGAGGCTGAACTGTAGAGCCTGAGTCTTCTTGTCAGATTCCCTGCTTGGCCATTTGCAGAGTAGGAGCCCTGGATGGCTCTATGAACTGGGACATCGGGCAGTACCATTTTGGACAGATAGCTGAGGGTCTTCTCAGAGGGATCAAGGAAAGCTGAGAGACTGCCACTCATCCCTACACTATTGATGAAAAGCATACCTTTCTGATATCAAAGAACGGAGAAGTAATCTCTCTGAAACTGAAGTGGTAAGTATTGGACTAAGCTCTGAGGCGTGTACTCCTATTGAAACTACTGGATCAATGACTAAGAGGAATAAACAGTGATAGAAACCACAGACAAAGTTATGATTATTGAATGGCAGCTACTTAAGAAGGTTGTAGGGTTGTTCCAACTGGCTGTTTCAGATGTTTGTTTATAAGCAAAAATTAAAGCACATCTACATGTAATATATACTCATCTTTAAGAAATGGCATGATATGCTAGCTTAGCAGTTGAAACCTGTAACTGTTTTTTTTAATCCTTAGAGAATTTTGACCTATACTTTATCAGGTAGGCAAGCTGAAGAGCACAAAACAGTTTTATTTGTGTTGTCTTATCTTCTCAATACAGTTCACAGACATTTTGGCTATATCAAGACCACATAATGTAGGAGCACTTCTGATTTCCTGGACTTAGGCATTAACACTAGCCATACTGCTTCCATCCTTGGGGATGAAAAAGGGTGATATATGATGTTGAGATCATGCTGCAGATGGAGGAAAACCTTTTCATGGAAAATAAATTTACTTTGAACCATCTGGTGACAAAGAACTGTCCTTCCTCTGCCAACTCCAGCATATAAACACAGCCATCGCCTTAATTTTATTGTGCTTTTAGACAGAAGATTCTGACTCAACACAGGTGATACTGCTGCTCTTTGTGCACAATAACAGCACTCAGACTTGGTTTCAGTGGAGTACATTTGTTCTTATAGCTTTCTACATGCCAATACTCTAGCAAGGTATATTCAGAAACTACACTGAACATATACTTACTTTAACAACCTAACTACCTCTTCCAGATATCCTGCTTGAAACTGCATACATATTCAATTTCAGGAGAGAATAGTTTCCATATTTCATTGGCAGATTACAAATTTAATCTTCACGCTATGTGGATTTTGTTCAGAGATCTGCCAAGCAACCATACATCAGGATTTTATTTTCATATATTACAGCTCATTTTAAACTTCAAATAATGTCTATGATTAAAAGACTGAACTTCTGACAATATGTTTCTGATTGTACATTTGTTCCTTGGGGTTCTTCAAGGTTGTAAAGCATAGCTCAATAAAAAGCTAAATACAATCATATGTTGTTCACCATTTAGAAGACCAGTAAGTTGAACGTCTTAAGAAATCTAAAATGATCCACTGAGCAGTTCCATAACATTTCCTGTATCAAACAAAATATATTTTTATTTTTAATTATTATTATTTTACTGCCAGTACCATCGAAGACATGGAAGAGCAGATCTGGTCTGATAATTCAGCTTATGCAGAAAACTACCTTGTGCAACAGATAGCACTCCTGTGAATTTTAATTGATTTAGTCTGCTGTACTACTAGAAGACTAACACCATTATACAGATACTTTGAAGAGCAATCAATCAGCCAGTGTTCCAAGCAAGAAGGAGCTGAGCTCTAGAATCTTTGCCCAGCAGGATGACAGCTTCTGCACTTTTAAATGAAAGAAAGGTTCTTAATGCTCCTCTTGAACAAAATGATAAAATAAAATATAAAATGGAAACCAAAATCCATTCTACTTGGAGGAAAGAGAGAATAAAAAGTCACCAGATTATTCACTGAAGTTCTCATGCCTACATCTTTTTACTCTGAACAATGTAATCAATCTCTGCATTGTCATACTCACTTTGCATTTCCCCATTTGACTGATTTTCCAATGGGATCACTGTCACATAAGGGCACCGGACAGAATTATCATGCCGTTTCTGCTAGCTACCCCATTACCTTTATAATACAATATCAGGTGTTCAATTTCTTTTTTTTTCCCTTTTTACATCCTTCTTTTAGCTCATCTCTGACCAGTGACACCACTATCCTTAATTAACCTTAATACTTCATGTGCACTTGTGGGTGGATTTTCATTATTCAGCAGTAATTTATCTCCTAAGTGCTCATAATTTACAAGGTAGCTGCACAGCACACTGTGTACAGGAATATGCATATCAGAGTATAAAAACATTTTTGAAGTCTTTATGTTGTGTTCCAAATATTACTCCCTGGGACATCTTTGCTGCATTAGCCTTGATTCAGGACAACTATTACCATGTTTTTTGAGAACCTGCCCTTATTCCACGAATAACAGTTGACATAGTTGATTTTAAAATAGCTTTTATAAAGTGACCACCAGCTTTTACAATCATCTGGCTTATTATGCTTTGGTAACAAAACTGAAAACTCCAAGGATTAATTTTCAGCATGTCAGAAACATCTGATGGCAAACCATGAAGTAATCAGAAAAGTTATAAAAACTTTTTAATTAAATAATTTTAATGCATGTTTCCAAGTTTTCCTCTAAATTTTAAACCCACAGTAAATGCTACAGTCTTCTTAGGTAACACTGGTGCTCACAGCTTTTGGTGTTCAATGTACAGAGCATATGGGTCCCAGTTTGGTTCTTTCTCCCATACAGAAGGAAAGTATAACTTTCATACCCTACACTCTCCAATTCCTGCACTAGGATCCTAACCATATCTCCATTTTACAGTTACCAAGTAGGAGTTTAACCCCATGCCACCAATTTTTCCTGCCACTCCTTCAAACTGGTACCCTCTCCATCCATTTAAATTCCTGCCTACATCCTAGCTCTGCTAGCTGTAATCATCTATGAGAAGGTACATAATGCCACAGCCACAAGTTAACAGTCAGTTATTAGTGTGAAATTGCTGAGACTCAGAGATTTAGGTTTAGGACCTCCACAAAGGGAATTTTTAATCACTGATCTCTCTATTATCTAAGGGACCTACTCTGCAACTAAGGTGAGCTCACAATACCCTAATAATTTTTGAAAGCATTAAAAAATTGCATTAAAAAATTTGTAGAGGGACTGAAATCCAACATTTCTGTACACATCTTTGGAAGTCAATGACTAACAGCCATTTCAAAAAGCAGAAGGAAAAGTTTAATTATGTTTCATAGAATCATTTACATTGGAAAAGACCTTTAAAATCATCCAGTCCAACCATAACCCTACTCTACCAAGTCTGCTGTTAAACCATGTCCCTAAGCATCACATCTATGTGGCTTCTAAACACATCCAGGGATGGCGATTCAACCACTTCCGTGGGCAGCCTGCCCCAGTGCCTGACTACCCTTTCAGTTAATTTTTTTTTTCTAATGTCCAACCTAAACCTCCCCTGGCACAACTTCAGGCTGTTTCCTCTTGTCCTATCCCTTGTTACTTGTGAGAAGAGACCAGCACTCATCTCTCTCCAGCCTCCTTTAAGGTAGTTGTAGAGAGTGATAAGGTCTCCTCTCAGCTTCCTTTTCTTCAGACTAAACAACCGAGTTTCCCAGTTTGGCCATGGTCAACTGATCAGATGGTGAAACAGCAACCCAACAGCACAGATATTATGTGAAGGAAGTGGGATTGTTCAGAGGACATGTCTGCACTATACGCTAGTAACATGCCTATTATGGTAATGGGCTAGAGCTGTGCCTAATTATAGATTAAAAATTCTTACGGACCAAATCAAATGTGTAGAAATAATCAGAAATTTTAAGCAGCCTTATTCCTTCCATAACTTTAATTTCAAATTAGTAATGAAAAATGTTTACCTCTGTTGATTGTTCCCCTTTTCCCATTAAATTTATTGTCTAATATCTGCATAGCATCTAGAAATTGTGAAGTGAAAGCAAGAATATTCTTTGAGAATGGGCAGAGATGATTTTACAAATCCAGAAGGATTACAAGGTTGTCTTAAAAAATTTCCTTTGTTCAAAGAATTGTCAGAGTCTACCAGGAAGATAAATTTAAAAAATGTTGAGAAGTAATTCAGGTATTTTTATAATTAGTAATCTGGGCTGGTATTGAAATATCATTTTCTCTTCAATGAAATATAAAACCACTCCGACTAGAAAAGGGTCCCAGAGCTTTATTAGGCATGGATGCCACCTACTGGAAATCATTCAAGGCAGAAAAATCAAATCTGAGTAGTGTTCAAACACACAAAAGAAAATGAGTGAATTAGTGTTGCATATAATCATTAAACACATAAGACTGGGCTCAACATGTGGGCAAGCTCCCTGACAAAACTAAAAACATTAGTCAGTAACCTAAGTGAATGCTAGCAATTGCACACACCAAAGCAAAGAAACAAACTTTGAACTCTAAACTAAATGACAGAAATGATCACCTGTGCTTCCAGAATTCTAAAGTGTCAAGCATTTTTTATATAAGGGACAACCGTATTAAAAATATGATCATAGGAGACATTTCCTTATAGCCTTAGGACAAAACCAATCATATCTTCTTTGGTGAGGGTTGAAATATACCTTCCAATCACATTTGGTCAACAATACATTAGAACACATAACAATGTCTTTATGTAATAACTTAAAAAAGCATGGGGCTGAAGACTGTGTAAAATGAAGTCACAATATGACGTTAAGACCAGACTCAGTAGAGTCTCTAGTCTATCCGTAAGCAGCAATTAAACTAAAATACAAATTCCTTTGAATAATATTTATTGATTTGCATGGCAGCTAGTAAAGCCAATCAACTATCTATGTTCTAAAGCAAAAAGGGTAACACTCCCACTCAGATGATGAGTGTATTTTGTTCTTTTTTCCTCTCACAAGTTTATACACACACATAGAACATTCCATGCATATAAACCTTGTGGCAGCTAAAAGTTTTTGAGAAGTCAAGACACTCTGAGCATCCTAATGTTATAGCTCAATAATTAATGCCATTGGCATCGTGCCTGGAAAAAATCATAACAATTTTTAATGACAAGCAAAAGTGTGAATGTACAAATTATAATGGAATAAAATGATCTTCGATATTGTTAAAGGAAACAAATTTAAAGTCATTGCTGCTTCTAAAATAATGTTTTCTGGTTTTGCGTATTGAAGTTATTTTAACTAAAATAAAACTTAAAGGTAATTCTTGGTTCTTAATGTCTCAGCTGTTTTAGTCTCCCCAGACTGTTACAGATGACATACAAATGCAATACTGTAGAGTGCAATAGAAATGACAAGAACCAAGAAAGGACTTAGATAGTGTAAACTTGCTATCACAGCTCAACTTATATAAAAAATTATAAAAAGCAAATGAAGTAAAGCATAGCAGAAAGAAGAGATCCTTTATCAGATGTCCAGTCAATTAAGAGTTAAATTTATTTTAATAGTGTACTACAACTCAAAAAAATAAAAAAGTATATTCACTATAATCCAATTCCCTACCAGCCTCATCTACAGGATTCTTGCCAGACAAGACTTTATTAATTTGATACAATATATTTTGCAAGAAATAAAAAAACCTCTTCCAAAGAGAACTCTCGTTTCCTTAGTCTCATGAAATTTCAGCATTTTTGCAGTCCCATTTGCAAAGGTAGCAGTAAAATGCAGGGGAAAGATTTGAAAACTCATAGTACCTTGCTAAGCTATAAGCACATCCTAGTGGTTATTGCACAGGAAAAAAAGTCTTGTGAAAGGCTGCACAAGACAGACATATGCTGAGCAGAAAACGTAAAAACCAGTAATTTTGGTCCTAAAACTGCAGAATATACTTTACAATTACTAACTGATCTCATATATGCAGTGACAGTGCATTTTTGCCAGCATAGAGAACGTGTATCCAGTTTCCATAAAGCAAGTGCAGAATGAAAGTCCTCTCTTGGAGGCTGCATTCTCTGTCCATCATTTCTCATTGATCTCAGAAAAAAAATTTAGAAACAAGACAGCAAAGCAAAACCCAATGTCTCCTTATATAACATTTTCAAGTACTACAGGTGGGTAGAACAGGTCTGACAAAGTACAAATACCAGTGAATGTAGAGGATGCTCTGAGGCATTAGAGTAAGGGCACTATAATTCAGGAAATCCAAGCAAACAAGTAGACCTGCAAAAGGAAGAGGGAAAGGAAAATTTCAAGAAAATAAAAAGAATACAACTGTTGGACTGGAAAAAAAAATGACTCCTTGCCCTCAAGCCCCAGACACTACGCTCAAAACTTAGACTTTCCCCATCACCAAGCACTTTCGTATCCTTGAATTTAATAAACTATATGTAAGACTTTATTACAAAACTCACAACCGGTCTTAGCTACTGGGACAAAAGAAATGTTAAAATAGTGCAACCTGATTTACTAGAGAATTGCACAGAATTGTATTGCTCCTTGCCTTCTTTTCCATCTTAATTAGCATGACAAGTACAGCTTAGTTACCTCACTGTAAGTGTCCAGTTGTTACTAAATCTATATTTACTTACACAAGAAAACATCCATAAACTGTTTTGTCCTTACTCTTTCCTCTTGCTCTCAATCTGCAAAATGGTGTATACACACTCCATTAAGACATCACAATGAATTCATTTTCTTTCCTCTCTGTTTGTTTCATACTCCTCTCTCAGAGCACCAGTCAGAGAAAGCTCCAGTTGTCCTATACAGCCAAGAGTAATGGTACATATTTCTGTCTTTGGTAACCTCCTTCCCTCCTTTCCTCCCTCCCTCCCTCCCTTCCTTCCCCCCATTTTCTCCTTCAGCTTTCTTTTATTTCCTAGTCACCCTTTCCTCCCCCTTTACTATACCTTAAACACTACTTTTTTTCATTACAGTGTTTGAATACCTGTAGCTACTACCACTCTTTCTAAAAATTTCCATGACAGTTTTTCTCAGATGCCTTGGATGTAAAGCTTATGGTCACAAACATCATTCACTGTAGAAGATATATACGTTTATTAAGACTTTATAACATTATTGATACGTTGCACATATTAGCTGTATTTACAATAATCAATATAAACTTTTAGGAAAAAAATCATGCATAAACAAACACAAGATGGCAGTTGGCTTTCAGCCTGCCTCAGTTCCTCACTGCCACATACTCATCTGCATAAGTAAACAAAGGTAGCAGGGCTGAAGTATAATTTTTTTTTCATTGGACCTTTCAAGAGATACCTATGGCCACCTTCCTCTAAAATTTATTTCAGAAAGAGGAATTTATGTCTTCCTGTCAATGGCTAGATATAACAATATGCAAAATTAACAACACATCTATTTCTTACAGAGTAGTGTTGATGTTTTTGATCAGATGAGATTTGGGACTCAAAGGTGTTGCAGAGTCAGGATACAAGTTCTTTACTTGATCTTGTAGGTAAAGAAAGACATCCAATGGCAATGCTTTTGTTTCAAAGACATTTCCCATAGCATTCTCTCATGGGATGTTACCTGTGCATTCTTACATCTATAAAAATTTTATGCAAATCACTATTTCAGATATAAAAATAATAATTTTACAACAAAATAATGTAAAAAAAAATGGAATTAATACACATCTACACACACATTCAAGGATTTCTAAAGATACCACCAAAAATATATAAGATCCTGTGTCAACTGTGTCAGCAGAGATGTCTAATTACATCAGAAAGTTTCTATTTTAGATTAACTAATCCTTCCCTCATTTCTTAACACCAAGGTAAGCAGGACTGTTGATCTGCATAAAAATAGGGAGGCTCTACAGAGAGACTTGGATAAATTGGATCAATGGGCCAACATCAATGGTATGAGCTTCAACAAGGCCAAGTGCCAGGTCCTGCACTTGGGCCACAACAACCCCATGCAACGCTACAGGCTTGGGCAAGTGTGGCTGGAAAGCTGTCTGGCTGTCTCCGTTCACCACAGGACCTAATGGGGTTCTAATTGACAAGCAGCTGAACATGAGCCAGCAGTGTGCCCAGGTGGCTGAAAAAGCCAATGGCATCCTGGCTTGTATTAGAAATAGTGTGACCAGCAAAAGTAGGAAGGTGATCGTCCCCCTGTACTCAATACTGGTGAGGTCACACCTTGAGTATTTTGTCCAGTTTTGGACACCTCAATACAAGAGAGATATCAAGGTGCTGGAGCAAGTGCAGAGGAAGGCAATGAAGCTGGTGAAGGACCTGGAGAATAAACCTTATGAATAGCAATTGAAGGAGGTGGGACTGTTTAATTTGAGGAAGAGAAGGCTAAGGGCAGACCTCATCACTCTCTACAACTACCTGAAAGGACACTGTAGAGAGGTTGATGCTGGTCTCTTCTCACAGGTAATTAGTGATAGAACAAGTGGGAATGACTTCAAGCTGCAACAGGGTTGGTTTAGACTGGACACTAGGAAAAGATTTTAAATGGAAAGAGTAATCAGATACTGGAACAGGCTGCCCAGGGAGATGGTTGAGTCACCATCCCTGGATGTGTTTAAGGGTGGTTTTGATGTGGTGTTAGGGGATATGGTTTAGGGGATAACTTTGTAGAGTAGGGTTGGTGGTTGGACTGGATGATCCCAAGGGTCTTTGCCAACCTGAATGATTCTATGATTCTTTATTACTTCACCTCTGATTCCACTCCTGTTTCCTAACCTCAGATTTTTCCTTCAATATACATTTCAACAGAAAATGGTATTTTTTATTAAAACCCCAAACATATCTAGAACACAAAAAATGCCAAGCAAAACGAAGAATTTAAATATTTCAGTTTCATTATATAACAGCACCATTTTATCAGAAATAGAGTTTGATAGCCTCATATGTCCACCACCTAAATCTGATTTCCTGAAATGGAAAAATAAACCTCCACATCATACTGTATTGCAACAACAACTGAGACCAGAACTGAAATTATAGCAGCAATAGGCAAAAGAGCCAACAAAGAAAATGACAATTGGAGACACCTGACTGGCAATACCTCTTGTTCATTTTTGTAATATAATAACATTTTTAAAAGGGAAAACAAATGTATAATTTACAACAATTAAATTCTTCATGTTTCATTATGAAACTAAAAATTTGAAATTATGATAGTCAATGAACTGGTAACTGTGGTGTTTAGGCAGAACGTGGACTGAGGTTCCAAACCTCTCTGAGATGAGCAGAGCACAGACAGCTGATTGGCAACTAGTTGCAAGTCAAACATTTAATGTTGTGTTACAACAATTGTTACAACATTCCAGTATGAAATGAGAAAATTTACCTTGGTTATTTTTTACTGAAGAGCGGATAAATTGATAGTAACTTTCACTATCATCTTTGATATTTTATCATTAAGTGTTCCAGTTCAGTAAGATATTAAAAAGTCTACATTTTCCATAGGAACAAAATATTCCAAAGAATTACTTTTTTTCAGTTCCCAATAACAGCCAGAGAGGCTTTTGTCACACAGTCCTGTTTTATGTTACATGTACATTGTTTACACTGAGTTATACTGTTCAAGCAGATCCTCTATTTCCAAGGCTAGCCTGCTGTCACTATTTAATGCTCCTGAGAAACCGACCTATGTTCTGTTTTATTTAGAGCATAATTCAACAAGATGCCTAATTGTATATTTAAATCTACTGCTATGAGATATATACTTAAGTAACTGAAGTGCTGGGGCCTCAGTTGTGGGCCCTGAGCTGGAGCTGACCTGTGAAGGAGTCGCAACCTAGCAGAATGCTTTGTTTTTCTTACTGGCTTCATGTTCCAGAGGCAGAACCTGGCCCACCTGTGGCACTGTGACTCCACCCTCACCCAGGTGGTCATGGTTGGGGTGGTGGGTGAGGCCAGGGCTATTTTAACAAGGATCCAAGTAGTCAGAAATTTTTCCTGTTGGGTGTGGCTTCTGTTGGGGCTGGTTGCCTCTTACTGAGCTCTCTCAGTTATGTCCTTCCATGTGAAGGGCCACTGAGGGACACATCTCTGTCTGTTGTGTCCAGCAGGTGATGCTAGCACCACAGTTGGCAGCAGAGGAGCTGGGTCCACAGGAATTTATGGCAGGTTTGTCTGAAAGAATACTTGTGAGGGGCTGTTGCTGAGTTCAGTGTTGGCCTGTGTGATCAGGCAACTGATGGCAGCATAAAATGATGCTGGCTGAATCAGCACAACAGTGACTTAGAAGATAGGGTGTTTGATATATTTCTTGGATATTATACAGACAATATTCTTCAGCTTTTATGTGAAATACATGCATTTTTAAAAAAATGTATTTATCAAACTTTATCCTTTCAGTTAGCACTGTTAAGAAGAAAATGTGAGGAGCAAATGCTAGCTGATATACTGTCAAATCACAGTCAAAAGCCAGATTATTTAATATCAACAAAGTCAATATGCAAACACTGAATCATGATCAGCCATAAAAAGAAGCGATGTATACTAATGAAGATTAAGTCTGGATAACAGTTAACTGTATTGCACTTACACCTATAGGCACCATAATTTATCTTCCATTTTCATACATATAACAAGGAAATAAAGAAGTCATCTCTGGTCTCATAAGCTTAACAGTCTAAACAGCTTCCTATAAAAAGTGATTGGAAACATTTGTGAATTTATAGAAAACAATATTCTTGCCACTGGCTTCTTCTGATTTTACTAGAAGTAGAGTTCTGGAAAAGACATATAGGGCCAAGTAGAACAAAAGTCTTTATGCCTCCAGCAGAATCAGTACAGAGTTGGGTAACTGGTTTCTTTATACAGCTCCCAATAGTCATTAGGTATCTTAGACATAAAGCATGGAGATGTTCACTGGCAGAGGGCACAGCTCATAGAGGAGATGTGCAGAGAAAAAATAGAGTGTGAAATCCCATCATTTTTTGCAGAGTTTAAGTAACCACAGTGGATTCCATCACCAGGAACTGCAACCGTTCTTTCAGATACATAACCAAAGCACTCATCCACTCTTAGGTTGTGACTGTGATACCACAATTTGTGTGTACAGTGCTCCTCATTCTCCTCTTGGAATTGCTTTTACTGCTCAGCAAAGAGTTTAAGGAATAGGGTAAGTAAACATATTAAAAGCCTAGTAGGTATGGCTGAGAAGATAATTGATATGAATTCTTGCTGCAAGGGCTGTTTGTACATTTTTATGCAGTGATGTTTCAAATAAGGACTAATCATTCTCAAATGTCCTGCTTCAGCTAGGACAGGGTTAATTTCCACCAGAAGTTGGGAGAGACCCATAGCTGGGATAGGCAACAGAGCCAGCCAGTAGGTTATTTGATACCATACTGACATTGTGGTCAAATTCATGAACGTAGGAGAGAAACTCATCTTTATTTGTTTTACAGAAGGCAATTTCTTAATGGCTGCTGATATTACTGCTGTTCTTATCACTGTCTTATGAATTAAAAACTCCTTAATTGTCTCACTAATGATAAAACTGCAGTTAAACTTGGTTTGCCAGGGACTTATGTCAATGGCAAACATCTTCCCATATGTTCCCTCTGCCTGTTTTCATTGAAATGAAACAAGATCTCACCTCTACCCTATCCTTCCAACAACCCCACAGCAATTGTGCTGTTCTCCTCTGGCAGTTCACCATCTAGTAGCAGTAATGTCAGGTTCTTCCTACATATACATTATGTTTGCCATAATTTAGTAGATTTTCGTCACCAATTCTCCCTATAATACCCTCAGTTTTCCCTAGCAGCAGTTCCTCTGGCTTCAGTACTACTAGCTCCCTCCTTTCCTTTCTGGTACATGAATAAAGTTAGTCAATATCATTGCAATATCCCATTGCTGAGTGACATCTATTAGTTTTTTAAATATGGATGAAAAAGGCTACAAGGTCCAGAAATTATTAGGAGCATTGTTAGACATAGTTACACTATACAGCCTCCAGTTTCTTAGGAGGCTGCAAAAATGTTCATGACAGATTAGCAAATCCTTTCTCTTGACAAAACCTATTTTCTGTTGCAAAGGTACATTGGACTGATGGTAGAAACATATTCACTCAAAACATGTTGATGCAGTGCTGCTGAGAAATTCTTATCATTTATTTAATTAGGTAGATGATTGGCATGTATCTGCACTGTAGTCAGAAATTTCTTTTTTTGGTTTGTTTTTTTTTTTGTATTCCAGCAATAATCATATGTATCTTATATATGCACATATGTATGTTGGCGATGTATACTTAGTCTCCATACTATAGGGATGCATGCTACAGGCATATCAGTTTTAAAGCAAAAAGAATAACAGATTGATTCCCTCTTGAATTCAAAGTGGTATTCAGACATGTTAGTCCAGTTAGTAACACTGCTTGCTGTTCAGGTTCAGCTTGCAATGTGGTTTTGTGGAATTTTAAACCACATCTTTCTCTCATTTGAATAAGCAATTTCCTCATCTGAAAATAAATTACTCTTGGAGATATTTCAGTGTGAGAAAAAGGTTTCCAAGTATTTTTCATACATAAAATATATCAAGTCCATGTGAAATGCCTCAAACAGAACACTCACCTTGTAGCAGCGGCTTTCAATTTTACCTTTTATTCTCTGTAATAGTTACAAGCAGTTTTCTCCTCCTTTTCTGTATTTGAATGGCATATTTCATTTCACACATCCATTGCTTTCTGCCCAGCACTGTAATTCAGCTTAAGGAAAAAGCTTAGTATTTTAAAATGTCAGCTGCCCAAAAGATATTTGGAAGTCTATGAATGTTAACCTTTCTAACATTTGCTTAAAGCTATATGAAATTAATTTTCCTCTCTGGCTTCCCGTATCTAAGTAAGGAGAAAGAACTGTTCTAAGATGCCTATTTAAGCAGAAACTGATACAAAGTCTATTACGTCTTTGAGGAAAACAGGCCTCCTAATACGTGTAAATAACTCCCATTCACATTATCCAAACTGCAGAGGAATAGATTTTCTCCCAAGATTGCTATTCAGTAAATTAAAGTCATGCTCACCCTTCTCAGTTCCTCTTACTTATTCTCATAAAAAGTATTTTCTTTCTGATGTTTGTGCACACCTTCCTTATCAGTTCACTGTGCACGAAATTAAAATGGATAAAGATGTATAAATATCATTAAATAATCTTAGAGCTCAGGATATTTGTTTTAATCATTGATTATCAATTTATCAAGTCAAGATTACCAGCAAAGACATAAATAATGAAGAAAGCATTGAAATGATTATCATTTCAAGTAAGGCTTTACAGTTTAACCACAAAACACAACTGAACAACAAAGTAAAATGACTCAATTTGCCGGATAATCATTAACATGAATCTGAGACTGTGTATTATATATTTGATTACATCCTTTCAAGATGAAGTAAAATGAAACTGCAGATTTTATTTTAAAAACCCCACCATGTAATCCTTTCAAAGAAACACAACAGAGCTACAATTGTTTGTAAAGAACAAATAATAATCTTAAAATTTTTTATGCTTGAAGCAAGTAACTTTTTGTTAGTAATACAGTTTTTTCTCTATCACAACAGGGATTTTAAAACTCTGCTCCCAAAAATAAATAGCATTTTCTTGATATAAATAGGTCCCATTCAGATAAAATGAGTCTATGGAGGCAAATCTGAAATTTTAATTTATGATTTTTCCCTCTCTGTGGTCTTGAGAAAAGGAAGATTTACTCTCTCTCCTGTTGATTTATGACCACAGACTCCTGCACAAAAGCTGTTCTGGGCCAAATAAATGGAAAAATTAACATGGCCATCAGGGCCAATATTCAACAATGTGAGGCCACAACCAAGGCTCTACTTCTTTCCTTCTGAAACAGTTAGCCTCCTCTTTCCCTTTCAAAAACACATCTGAGCTCCAGCTAGCACTCCACATCATCCATCCCATTTTCACACGTCATTATCTTCTCAAAACATGCTAGAGCTTGATGCCTAGCTTCCCACATCCACTGTCCTACTACACAGCCATTTCCTCAACCCATGATGTGTACATCCCAAACCTTCCTCAAGAGAGAGCAGAATTTCTTATTTGCTCAGCTGAGTACTACCCTCCTCAGCTGAGTACTATCTCTCTTTTCTTGACAGGGGATTTGGTACAAGGGACATCTGTACCTACATGTAGGATCTTACCTGTACTGCTATTCTTCTCAGAATAGTAGCAATTGTAAGACTTTTTGTGGGCACAATTTACGACCAGATTCAAGATATCTGGTTTTCTTCAACTCCTAGGTTTTCCAAGAGACACCTGTCAGCTTCCATTTCATCCAAAAGACATCAGCCTCCATGTTATCAGAGTGCCAGTGCGCACTGTGAACAGAATTCTCGTGCTGGTTTGGGTCTTATGCCCATGTCTGGATACTTGCAGTTTTCAGCCAAAACTAAATTTCTGTGAAACTGAAGATAAACATTTATCTTCAGGCAACTGACTAAATGCTGAAGGATTCTTAGAGACATTTATCATGCCGGCATCCCTAAAACCATTAAGACTACCAAGCTTATTGAACCTTGCTTTATTTCGGAGAGGAGTCTGGCAAATCATACCATGTGCATGAAATTAGAATATCTAGTTTAACTTCATAAAGCCTGAAGTAAATGCTACCAGCTCCCTGGTACTCAGGGAGGAAGATGGATGACACCATAAAACATATGAATGTGCATAGGTAGTCTGGGGACAGCACCACTGCAGCTGACATCAGTGGCCCTGAAACTTTGTCCTCTGCTATGCTGCCCCAGAACAGGAATTCCACTCTGCTTCTCCCATCCACATCAAAAAAAAATCCTGGGCAATAAAACCAGATTAATAGAGCATTTTAAAAAGGTTGTTTCTGTTTTAAAATCAATGCACACATGTACACGAGCACAGGTAGAGGATGTGAAGTCACTTGTACCCCCCACCCCATGCAATGTAAGCTGGCCTCTCCCCTCAAACCCTCAAAACCTCTCCAGGGAAAAAGGTCAATAGTATTTTGGTCTCCCCACTGCACCCAGAGGCGGACCCAGTAAGACTGGAGGTAGATTTCAGATCAGTCTAATGTGATAAATGTTGGTCTAATTGCAACATGCCAAATCAGAAAACTTTCAAGACAGGTGACCAGCGCTTCTGTGTTGCTGCTTACTTCTTCTGTCTATGCACTTATGTAGCTGTGAGCCACTGAGGGCTCATGCTTTCCAAGAAGGCTGCCCTTCTGCAGAGAAGCATAACTGCCGGGAGAGAAATAAATGAGTCACAGAGTTTCCAAAGAAGGAAAAGGCAGCAGAACACCTAATAGCAAAATGCAAATTGATTTACAATAAAGCATTCTAAAAGGTTAGTGTAGCTTAAAACTAAGTCATTAGTTAATCTGTCATTGACTTATAGGATCAGCCAGTCTGGCTGGGATAAAATAAAGAGGATGAAGGGGGAAAGAAGGCACAGCCTGTCTATCTGCATGAGGCACGTGATACAACAGCCTGACTGCTGAAACAAGGTAACAGTATCCATGCATCTGTCTTGCCTCTGGGTCTCCTATGATGCTTCACTTACATCCCAGATGTTTCTAGGACTTGGCAATGATTTTACAGTCAAAGGTCTGATAAAGATTGATATAACATACATATCTAGCTATAACAACAATTTTTTAGAGTTTTTTTTTTCCTGCAGCCTTCAACTTTTTATAAATTGGAATTGGAACACCTCGTCCCTTGGATAGTGACCATCAGGACTGAGCTTCCACATGCCAGGAAATCACTTATGTCATGAAGCCTCAGAGAAGCATGAGATTTCACCCTGTATAAACCAGTGCCTTGATCCTGTCTGGACCTCAGTAGTTGCCCCCTGCCATGCTACTATTAGCTTCCTTTCGGTGTCTATAATGTGGAAATTAAATAGCCACTCCAGACTGGAGCCAGGGAAGAAAACTAAACTAGAGGTAGGGTGAATGACTTGAGATAGCCCAACATCAAAAAGTAAAGAAGAAAATATTCCAGTTTGTAATAACTATTCTCAAGCCCTTAGTCACTTAACCTGAAAATCTACAGGAAGGCTTGATAAGTAAGTCCTATATACAGAACTCAATCTAAGTCTGACCCCACAAAGTCCCTGAGATGTGATGACTTATCAGAAAAAAAAAAAAAGGGTATAATTCTATGCAGCTCTATCTTTCCTTCTCTGTCACACACTTTTTCTCTCCCAATATATCTAGCTCTTCTTGCTACTGCTTTTTCCTTTTTATGGAGTTTCAAATGATGCTGTCTAGGATAAACATTGCAATTCTATTTCTGGTTATTTGCAAAGTAAATGGAGCTTAATCATTGCCAGCAATGATTCCACCTGGCATTTAAAAAATTGATTTATTGCACTTTTTATACTAAAACTGGGCTAGTTCTCATCTCAAATATTCAATGGCCCATGATTACACTGGTGATTATGATCACAGAGCCTATATATTGAAGTCTACTCTGCTTTCTATAATTATTATTTATCACCGATTTCTCAGAGAAAGTTTATCCCCAAAGCAGAAGGCTCTCTTCACCAGGATCCTACATGTAAGCTGTATGTACGAATTCATTAAAAGTCTTAAACAGATCGAGTATATAAAAATTAATTCTTTCAAAATCTCTGAAGCTGCAGATGGCAAGGAACCGATAAATCATTTACTTTACTAATTTGACAAAACTTCTGCACATGAATTAAATCACTATTAACAGATAATTTGTTTGTTTGTTTGTTTGCTTGCTTCTAGTGCCTGTAAATATATGTGATTAAAAGTCATACAGAAAGAAAGACTACTACATCACTGTAGTGCTTACTGATATGCCTATCACCAGTCACATGTTTGTATGAAACAAAGATACTGGCCATTCTATGAAATAAAACTGCTTGTTTTAAAATAGCTCCTTAAACGGTTGTTATCTGTTCTTTATAAATAATTGTATTAATTATATCTCTTGTTATGATCACTGAGCTTTTTAAAACTTAAATGAGATGGGGCAGTTTTGTTTCATACTGGGTAGCTTCAAGGTGTATGGCTGGTTTTATTCAGCACAGAATAAAATCTACAGGTTCAATTCAGTAAATGACACCAAGATTAGCTATTTCATAATTAGTATCTGAATGGATTTATTTTGATTTAATGTGCCTTTTTTATATCTGCTTTTGGAATACACGAGGAAAATAAGAGACAATTTCCTTTTGTACAACTGACAGAAACATGAATTTCTCTGACTGTTATGGTACAATGTCACACGACAGACCTGAAATTCCTTTCAGATCATACTGAGACTGAACACAAAGTTTGATAAAACTCTGATTTAAATGGAAGAATATACCATGATTTTGTGTGTGTGTGTGTGTGAAAAGTTAATCATGTTACAGTTGCAAATACTGAAATTACTTTAAGATACAGGTTGGAAAAGCGGATTCATACAAAGAACTTTAGAACTGAAAAAATACCTTTTCTTCTATATTGTTATTAGAATTATTATCATTTTATTATGTAAAAAACCCCACAAGTTGAGGACTAGTCAACTAATTTTTTTTCTTTCCTGGTTTTTTGTGGGAGAATGTTACGGGAACAGGGACATAGTTGTGTGGAATTGCACGAGCAAAGCCAGGTAGTGTGGGATTTTTGTGTGTAGCTTAGG
>JAVSBS010010424.1:53011-108989 GCA_033124195.1 Coracias cyanogaster
GATTGTTTACACAGAATGAAGAACAGCTCCTTTTTTAGTACCATTGTGCACTGTATGTACAATGACTGCTACCTTTTGATTAAGAACACATGCAACCATGTAGTAGTGGTAAAATTTCATTTGGTTGAGTGAACTGTTGAAGTGGAACTAGCTGGATTTGGACAAGAGTTTCATCAGCTTTTTAAAAAAGTGGTTATAGAAGCATGCATTATCTCGGTCACTTGGTACCTATTCCTGGAAGAAAAGGTCCTGTAGTGCAGCATTTTCAAGATAAGGCTGGGAGTCACTTTTGCATTGAAATCTCACATAAATTAAGAAACCATTATGGTAGTGACAGGCAAAAGGAAACACGTTGGAGGAGAGGATCCTCTTCATCAGCCAGTAAAAGACAAATGACGTCCTCTAGCAAAGTTGTTGAAGACTTGTCAAAATAGCTGAAGTAAGTGTTAAAATTATGTCATGGTATATTTATAAAAAGGTTGGGAGGATGATAAGGAAAAGGAGGTGCATTTCCTGAAATATCCACCCCTGCAAGAAACCACAGTGCAAAGCAGCAAGGCAAAACTCTGCAACTCTTATGATTGCAAAATTGAGCCTGCAGAAACATTCCCACAGTGTCCAGAAACAATCCTGACACACATAACAGAAAAAAATACGATCGAAACACTCCAAGTATGACCTTTTTCTCTGTCCGCTTTTATCCTGAGATCGGAGAAAATGGTTCAAACATGTTAGAAAACTCTATCTATATATACCATGTGATTTGACTCTCTGTAAAATCCTTTAACTCCTCACTATAAGAGATGGAATCAAACAGTCATAACAGAAGTGGAGTATGTATTTCCTGATACCTCAGTAAGATTTGGATCTAACTTGAGCAACTGGTAAAAGTTGATGCAGTGTTTATTTGAACTAAATTTCTGCAAACTCTCAGACACTTAATTTACCCCGCTTACAAGATAACTGGTGCAGATCTGAGGGCAGACACATTCACACTATGTGTCTGTATGCTTTTTGGTGAGCAAGTATATGTGTGTCAGTTCAGCCCGTATATTTGTACGATAGAGACCACCATGTTTTTCTATCCTAACACAACTGCACGTTATTAAACGGCATGACAAAAGCATACATTTTGAAGAAATGTGTAGGTCTAAAAATTACCTCTACCAAGCCAATAAAATGCCTGAGAAAGTAGCTGGTGAGATTTGAACACCATATTTTACATTTTATAAGTTCTAGTATCACAATATCTGCAGCATGAAACCCACAACACTGCATCAAGAGCTGTTTATCATTTTAAATATGTATCTGCAGGCTCCTGTACATCTTAAATGAATATTCCTAACCACAGCTCACAAAAGTTAGTGATACATATCATCTGTAATCAGACATCAAACCGACTTAAATGACACCGCATTCACTACAAGTTAAGTAAATTATTTTGATGTTAACAAATGCACATGAAACCTTCCCTTACTCAGAAAGGTAAATCAGGTTATATTACCTCTAAACATATGGCAATAATGTACATGATGGATCATGTTTTATTTTGTTCTTCAGAAGGTTAATATTTATTATAGTACAAGGGGGCAGAGCAGCTAACTCATCCTCTTCTGGCATGCAGTTTCTTTGTCTAATTTCCATTCATTTCTTTGGCAGCTGAAGCACCTTGAAATTACCTTCTCCAGCATGGAAGAATGATTTTTCTTTTTTTTTTCCCCCTAGCTCTGGCTGTCAGAGTGATTAGAATTTTAATTAGTAAAGTAATAAGGATGGAGGGAAATCCTGGAGAAAAGCACATGAAAGATTCACTAGAGCAGGGAAGACAAAGAGTTGTTGGAGGCAGCCTCACAGCTTGCTTGTTACAGCAGCAATTGCAGGGCTGTGCTCAAGTCTATAGCACTAACACAGTTCCATTCTTTAGACCTCTGACAACATCAGGCTTTTGGGGCATTAGAAAACATTTTTATCAATTGTCACTCAGAGCAAGACAAGGTTTCTAAAGTACTCCAACTAGGAGCTGCTCCACTGCTGGGCTCATTTGGCCCTTTGATTTGCTCTGCAGGACTCTGAACACAGAACTCAAGCTGCAGAGACAAGCTTGTCAATGACACAGCCTGCTACCATCCAACTATTATGCCAATTAATAGTGTAATCCTGTGTCAGCATCTGGACTTTTTATAAAACAGAGAAAGCCTCTAAATGCCAAAAGGTTGATGGAAGAGAGAAGCAGCAGATCTATTTCCATGAACAGTAATGTATATCTTAATATGGAATTTGAAAAATACTTTTTAATGGCAGAAACAGCATAGCTGGTTGTTCAGCTGTCTGTGATCTGTATGGGCATTTTGCCTTGATATCGTGATTTTGATGCCACAGCCCAGCACAGGAGGTAGCATGGACCAGGTAGGGAAGCCTCTTAAAGGCTAATGAGCCAAGCACTGGATTTGCACACAACTGCATCACAGCCAGGCCCTGGTGATCTCACTCGCCTTTCCAGGCTGCCCTCATCCTCTACTCAGTCTACTCCCACATTTCACTGGTGCAGAGCAAAGGGACCAGCTGGGGGGAACCTCCCCCTTGCAGTGCACTGCTCCTCACTAGGTCTGTCAGCCCCATCCCTCACTATTACTGCTACCACGGTTGTCACTTGTTTTATATGAACACATTCCATTGACAAGAAAGATGAGCAGCACACTGTGCATGGCAAGGTACATGCACGTACTAAATGTGGGGATGAGTATGTGCTATTATCTATTCAACAGCAGGAGAGCTCAGGAGCTGAGTTGCAGAGAAGCAGAATGGGAAATTGAATCCCATTACACTGCCTGTACAACAAACGTATTTTCTAGACTTGTATCCTCTCAACCTAGTCCTTGTAGTCAAAGATGTTTTAATAAACTGACAGAAAAATCCTTTTCTGTCCCTATGGAGTTTGATCCTGAATTCGTTGCTCACATGCCTGGTTTTCTTCCAGTGATTCTAAGCTTTCAGCAGATAACAACAGAGTAATAACCAGAGCAGTTTTAAAACATTTTTTAAAGGAGAATTATCAATCTGTGCCACTGATCTCTCCAAACAATTGTGTGTGTGTTCCTATTTCATCAGTTATTGCAAAGGTTAGTAATTAACAGAATATTCACTAAGAACTACTAGGCATTTTTAAATGCTTTGTTTGACAGGTATTTTAATTCTCTTCCACAATAAATCTTAGTTATCATTCTACCTAGAATTAAAGACAAGAATTACAACTGTCAGCTTCCCAGAGAAGATCATTGACCAGTCTCTAGCAAATACTCTACCAGGGGAACAAATTGTCTTGCCGACCTTTTGTCTGGTAACAGTTCATGTCATATTTGTAATTTATGGAAATCAATCCATAGAGAATTTTTTCTTTCAAGTAATTATATCTCAGTTCAAGGTCTAAATAAAAGTGATGAAAAGGTAATTAGGAAAGCAATAGAACAATGCAGATAAATCCCAAAAATGTAGTTCAAAGCACTGATCTTAACTACACAGCTGTAAACACTGGTAAGAAGCCAATAATTACAGCTAAAGTCAATCGCCAGCTGTTTTAAAGCTAAACATTGAAAACATCATTGCAATTGCTACCTTCCAGTCCTGGCTGCTAAAATAGCAGACAAGAAGCAGAAAACTAAAATCCAGACCTTTAAAAATAGCTCCCAATTTTTTCCTTTAATTGCTTGCCTGCTCTGTAACCATCTACATTTTATGTACATTTGTGTTTAGTGACAAGGAAGATTTTGTGCAATTCTTTTACCACTACGATGATCTCATTCTGAAATATCGTTATGAAAACCACATGTGTTCATAGAAACTCTAAGGGAGCTAATGTTTGAGACTTACATGCAGCCAAGAGCAACCGGTGGACAGAAGAAGAAAGAGATAATGGAAGGCACAAGAAATCACCTTTTTCTCTCATCAGGGGGCAGATCTGCAAATACACCAAACAATAAAGTGTTGCTGTGCATGCAACAATCTGTAGAGGAATCAGATACTTTTTCCACTATTTCCAGTCTTGAATTGAAGCTACCATCTCCAAGGTGTCATTACATCCCTATTGTCCCACTAGACCTAAATCCCCGCTTGTGGATTTAGCAGAAGCAGGAATCTTACTAGCAAAAGTGAGTGCAGTTTATTTCTGCATGTGTGGCCCCATCTGTGCTTTTGCAATGGTAATGGTATTTAGAGTTCCAAAAATAAACAGGAATTTGATTTATGCTCTTTCAGGTGATCTGCTAATACAGTTATTTGAGCTTAAAAGCTCATTCCATACTGTCTTGGAGAAAGCCTTAAATTGGAAAGTTCGTAAAAATATTTCTGAATTAGCCTTTAAAATACACCACTGAACTGCAATATAAGGCACTTCAGCAACCCAACAGCTGCTGGTAAGTGGTCATAATCATACCTTTGTATACAATCTGCATATTCAGTGACTTAATAAGCACACTAACTTCAATTCCAAACCTCAGTTTGGATTGGAATCCCCAGTCACACAGTTATGTGGCAGGAAGGATACCATCATAAGGCAAATGAACATTAACAAGCTACAAACCGGTCCTAGTTAATGCTGGAAACAACAAATAGTACCAAAGCACCCTATTCAGAAGTACCTTTTCACAATACTGTGATAAAGTCAGTCCAAAAAACAAAGAATACATGAAGAAAAAAAGGAAAAAATGTGGGTAATGTGCCAGGAAAATCAAATTTAAGTAAATGAGGGTGGTATGTTTGCTGAGTGTTGCACAAATGTCGTGTGAAGGCAGGATGAATCCAACCCAGTTTTTCACCCACAGAGAATGATTTCATATAGAGTTTAAAAGTTGCCTTAGGACTTTTGTTCTAAAAATAATCTGAATATCCTGTGGCAGGAAATCCGTGTTATGTATGTCTTCTTTGGCTTTACATAGTACTTTCCCAAGCTTGATATTTCTACATTTCAGGAATAGGATAAAGGCATTCACACAGGGTTAAAATTCAGTAAATGGAAACAGAAGATGTAAACCCAAAAGTCAAGTATTGATCTTACCAGGCTTATCTTCAAAGCCTTGACAAAGCTGGGGAGTCCACAAGGATATGAAGTAGAGTTAGGGCTTCTAGATACATTTACAGCAATAAACTGCAAAGACAAATGGTGCTCTGTCTGTTTTGAGACTACATACAGATCCCCCAGAAAGATTGAAACCACAGTGCACAAAAGAACACCTAAGCAGTACCAGAATGTCTGATTTTACTGACAGTCACAGTATTTCATGAATTTCAAACACTTGGAACCAAGTTATTTCTGGAGAGTCTTTATAGAAGGCTTATTCTTGTATTTTTTTTTTTCTTAAACATTTTATTCTGCATCTCATAGCTGTGAAAAATATTCAAAACCATAAAATTGTGTTCTTTCTGAAAGACCAGGCCTGTGAGGTAGGGAAAGAAAGACAGAAGGATAAAGAAAGAAATCAGGGGACAAAAGCTCAAACCAAGCCAAATAGAAATGATATTTCCACAACTGGGCTTTTTCCTTCTTACATGATTTGAAGCCAGCAAATCTGAACTCATTACTTCAAAAGTACAGAGCAATCTAATGAGAGAAAGTAAAAAAATGTAGAATAAAAAGTTAATGACCTACTAAAATTGTGGGAGAATGCTTCGGGAATAAGGACATGGTTGTGTGGAATTGCATAAGCAAAGCCGGGTAGTGTGGGATTTTTGTATGTAGCTTAGGTTAGAAGGACTTCATGTGACTCAGGGGCCTCAGAGGACACTCTGTCCTTGAGGCTTGTAAACAAAACATGTTTACAAACTTGTAGGTGTTGTACTTAGTGAAATAGACTTAGCTGATAGGCTAGAAGTTAGGCAATTGTTAGTTGTTTATGCTAGTTAAGTAAATGCTGATTGGCTTGGGAAGTCTGGTGCTCAATAAGGACAATTGTCATTGGTACAAAGAATGTATAAAACAAGGTGTTTACAAAACAATAAACGTGATTCCTGCTTAACTCATATTGAGTCATGGCCGGTCTCTCCTAATCCCGCCCCCGCAGTTTTTGACAATTTATGGCAGCTTTTCTCAGTCTGTAAGTGGGATTGGCATCAGGGAAGTGCTCAATGCCTGGAACTGGGGTTTCCTGGTGCCTGTGGCTGCTCTGCTCCTGGCTGGGGTGGGGGGACATCCCCTATCTGCCAGGCCTTGCCCTGCCACCCCATGGGAGCCCCTGCTGTTCTCACCAAGCCAGGCCCTGGAATCAGCTGGCTCACACTGACAGAACCCTTTTTTTAAGGGGGTGGGGATGAGAGTTTACTCAACTGAATTTACTATCCCTGCAGTCCTTCAATCATTAGCTCCTGAGACCAGTAAGCAGAAAAGCACACAGACAGAGTCATGGTGTTCTGAGAGCCTTTCAACTTCCTCTGAGATTCAAAACAGGAAAAATACAATAGGCTAATGGTTTGCTCCTATGAAAGAAAGAAGATTTAGAAAGCCCTGTTCCTACCCCATCCCTTCCTCTCTAAGACATGATTTCTGTTTTATGAAGTCTCATTTCAGAGCATTCAATATGTTAGTATTGTATTTAGCAACAAATTCCATCTCTAACATCTGATAATGATGTCAAATGAAGAAAAATGGAATAAATGACGGAAGTTACCAGCTGTTGCCTAAATCTCAAAGCACAGTACTAAACATAATGCATATTTTGGATTATAAAATGCTTTGCAATAAATTAATGCACTCGTACTTAGCAACACTGGAAACTATAAATTTCTGCTATGCTTTTATTAAATGCCTTAGCCACAATGAAGAAAAAAAAAAAAACAACACTTTAAAGAGAAATAAGGCAGTCCCTGTGTTAATCCGCCTCTTTGTGCACACATTGCTTTTTTATGTTAGAATACATGTGGATAAGTACTAAAACAAAGTGATCAAAGCTTTCTCAAATTAGGATGCCTCAGTTAAAGATTTTCTCTAGATTGTGCAGAGCTGCAAGGCAAGCTCCATGCTGTAGCTCCAAGCTACTCATACTGTTGGAGTATAGGTTTGTACTAACTCTGCCAGTATAACATAAACTTTATAATAGTTAACAATGCAGAAGACAAGCATCAGAAGATCTAAGAAATAAGTATGTTTCCTGAAATGGCGGAAACTTTCAATCATAAGAAACCCAGTCCAATTCAACCTCCTGGGGAACAGAATTTTGGTTTTAATGATTTAATAGTGCTACTCTCCTCAGAGTTTTAGGGAAGAAAACATTCACTTATGATATTTGGGTCCTGTGCAGAGCAAAACAGATGCTCTGTGAGATCCTTCTAACTCAGCCATTCGTTGTATGGTTGCGGACTGTGGGCGTCAGGCCTCAATGATCCACATGACACCTTCTTAGCCTGTATTTTCATACAGAAACAATAATTGCAGTTATATAGTCAAAGATTGAGCATAAACCATATAAGGAAAAATACGGAAGTTTTTGTTACCACCAAGATGCAATGTTTGTAAATTTTGCTATCAACAGGGAATGGCATAGAGTTGACATATGAAAGACATGTAACACTTTAAATGGGTACATGCAGGAGATTACTTGCAAGTAAAGAAGTTGAAAATCTGTTCTGGCTTTCAGTCTTTGTGTTATGTATATGGGACACAGAAATTTTAGAACTCTGTCAAAAGACACGAAATTCAACATCTCACAACAGGTTACTTTCATGAACTTCTCACTTTTAATTGACCTTATACTGCCACAAAGTCTTAGTGTAAAAGCTTATAAAAACACTGAACCACATATTTTGTAATAATTCTTCTGGAACACTGAAAATGAGATTAAAAGAGTGATACTGAATTATTTAAGTTGAGATGCAGTTTTAATCTACATTACTGTACAAAATTTTTTTCTATGAGAGATATATTCATAGTGAACAAAATGGTACACATACTGCAAATTAACACATTTAAAATGTTACCATGGAATCACAGTCCTTCTGATGAAGTAGTTGGAGGTATTCATATCAGCTTCACTGAGTCTACACAATGAGAACTAAAGTAATGTGATTGGCATTTACAGGTGTGGTCACACATGTACAGTTAAAAAGAAGAAAAGAAGAAAATTAGGCTAAATTGCTTAATGGCAATAAATAGCCACTTTATATAAATAAATGGCACTTATTTGATTACTAGCCATTTATAATGTTAGTTTGGGATTTTTTGAATTTAAGTAAGTTTTCTTTTTTTGTAGTTCCAAACATCAGACTAATATTACAGCTCTCTTTTCAAAAAGTAGAAAAAAGGAGTAGAAAATCTAGACAAGTACCTAGCAATTGAGGATGTGACTTTTCAGGATGAAAGCTAGTTACTTATAGCATAATTTGAACTGACCTCCTATAACCCATAGCCTTCAAATCCATTCTACAATATCAGCCTATACATATGAAAAATGTAAAATACCTTAATCACAAAGAAACTAAAAGCAGGATGACATTATAGAGCAGCAATTGGTTTGCTGGGGGCCAGAGAGAAATGTCACAGTTAAGCTTCAGAATTCTTACTCTTGTTTCCTTGTTAATTATTTTCTAACTTCACTACAGTTCTGTGCATTATTCTTGCAGATTTCCTGGTAGCTTAAAGTTCAGTTCAGATTTCCAGATGCTAGTACTCTTAATTGCCATGGACTACACATCTGTGTTAAGAGAGATAATAGTCAGAGGCCATAATGTAGAAGGCAGTGGAACTAAAAGCTAGCCTGTAGGATGCTTCATAGGCCAAACAGGCCATACATCTCAACTGCGTGTTGGAAGATAAACTGACACTTATTTTCTACTTCAGAATTCTCCTGCCTGGTGTCTTGATTAAAGTCTCTACTTGGGAAATAAAACCAACAAAAAAACCAGCCATAGAAATCTCAGTTTGCTCGTTAGGTCACAAAACATTTTTGTCTCACTTTAAATGATAGTTAGCAACTAATAAATCATAACAAAGCATTTCCCTTAAAAACAATTTGTGCAGTGAAGCAGTTATCTACAACAGCCCCTTAGCTAAGGACAGCTGGGACTGAGACTCCACAGTTTTAATTAATAAATTAGCAAATGTCATGTAAAATATATTAAAAAGATATTTCACAATTAAAAGTAATTGCATTTATTTGGAGGCAAAAATGAGATTTTTCCAAGTTAATACACTAAAGAGTTTATAAAAAATTAACAGTTAGACAACATGAAAACAAATGTGTCCCATTCACTTGCAGGAGCTTTTTGCAAATATGAGGTCTCAATATAAGGAAGAAATAAATGTAGCATAAGGGAGCTCTTAAAATTATTATGAAAAGAGATTCCCCAAGTACTCCTAGTAAAATTTCAAGTATAAGTCTTTCCAGAATAGTACTTAGAGATATTTAGTTCCGTGTATATTGAAGAAGTAAGAAGACTTTTCAAAACCTGTGTGTCTCCTTTGACTAAAGGAAAAAAAAAATCTGTGGATGTATTGAAAAAAAGGCCAGATTATTGCTTCTTTAGGAATAAGGAACATTTACTGAGGTTTTCTATGTCAAGACATTGAGAATCACTAACGGTTTTTGCAATTTTCCTCTAAAATTAATAATTCTGACAAACTTACAAAAAAGAGATATTACACAGAGTTTTAAAATCAGACTACGGGAGTCTAAGTCTCACTGAAAGTCAGTGGGGACTGTGCTTTTCAGTCACTGAGATTTTAGTGAAAATCTTCCCTTAGAAAAATTATTTGTCTCCTGTTGTATGTATACTTTTCTGCAATTACAGAAAAATAGTAGATCAAACAGACAAATGGAAAAGTATCTGGAGAAAATGACTTGAATAATTAAAAATAATCCAGTTTACATATTTTTGAGGTTATCTTTATGTCTCCATACTAATACAGTGTATACACTCCAGACTACAGCAAAATTCAGTCACGAGTGGTACTTTTCACCATTTTCATTTACAGTATGTACATACCAAGTCCCAAATTCCAGAGCTGTTAAAAATGAGACTTCAACTATTACCTAATCTCTGAATCTCTCTAACCTGAAAAATATTATATTAAAATTATATTAAACATTATCACTCCAAAAGAGCCAACTCAATCTATTTCAACTTTCCTCATAGAAAAGTTCTATATATAAAACAATGGCAGTCCTTTAGAGTTTTAACTTACATCTACAAAAACCAGCAAAATTAGATAAAGTATGTTCATTTATCAAATTAGATGTTTTTAAATGATTAGCTTAGAAATTCAGTGATGAAAAGTATTTCCAGCCCTCTTCCAGCACTTGCATCAAAGAGCATGTTTTTATGCTACTAAAACAACAGAAATGCAGCTTATATCTTCAGAGTTAGAAAAAGGTTTATTCAACAAGTCTTTTGATTTTGTGCTCAGTAATGAAAATGTGTAATTTCATTGGGGTTGGACTCAATGATCGGATTGGACTTAATGATCTCCAGAGGTCCCTTCCAACCCCTAACATTCCATGATTCTATAAGTGGATAATACGTTTTCACAAAATGTGTTTTGCTTCTCTAGTTCCAGCTAGATCAGTAAGTGACCTTTAACAGTAGCTTTTTTTTTTTCACTGACTTGCTCTGTAACAAAAAAAATTTGAGCTCTTATTCCTGTGCAATATATATCACTTACTGTTAACAACAGCTTGTGAAATTGAACATTTAAAGAAGTTTTAACCATTCAACATGCTGTAGTTGTAGATCAACAGCAAATTTGCACTTGTCCTAAAGTAAAATTAAACCTTGAATTTATCAGTAAAAGTCAGAATTCTAGTTTTATTTTAGATTTTCATATTTTAAATTTATTGAAATGATATGAAAGGACACTGGAGAGAAGATGTATACAAACTCCATAAATATAAAATACATCTTTTAAGGATTTGAGTGTTATTTTCTGCAAATGATCTCAAGGTGTGTTGCAGCAAACAGACCTGAAATCACTACTATCAATTCCTGAAGGTAAACAAGGTGGGGGAAGGAAGTATAACTCCCTTCTTCATGATCAGAGAAAACGAGTTTATTTTTGAAGAAGGATATTTACACAATGTGCAAGGTCCCTCTTTTGCTCTCAAAATGACCACGTCATGCTTTTTGATGTGTTGGGGTTTTTTTATTTCTCTACGAATTCTGCAAACTCAAAGACAGAATGATACACTTATAAATCTATCTCACAGAAATATCAGTGAATCATATCATATCATATCTTCTAATGATCCATGTTTTGACCTCGGAATACTTCAGTTTTCTGCAGAGACCTCTTCCGTACAGCTTGTTTCTTTTAGAGGCCTCTGCATATAGTAGAATTTATAGCAGAAGTCAATTTTTTTTCTCTCTTAAAGATTGTGATAGTGTGAAAGAAAAAATATAAGAATTAAAGCACATTTCAGACTTGTGCATAACTGAGTGCTGTTTCCTTGTCTTTAGAGTACAGTCTACTAAAAAAAAACCAACTCACTTTAAAAGAAAATCAGTTTCTATTAGACTACAAAGAAAGAAAAAATAGACTTAAGACTTATACAGGAAGCATAACAGTGCATAGTTTAAAAGGTCATTATTACAATTCTTGATTGCTAGAGGAGACACAGGGTCAGTGACGTTCAACCTTCAGTTATTCATTAACAGCAACATAAAACATACTCCTTGCAATTATATGAATAACCTACTTCTGTTTGTTTTTACACTCAGAAAAAATAAATAAAACTCTTCTTATTAAAAACACACACAGTAAGTAGGCTTAATATTCTTAAGAATGCTAATTTACAATCTGTATGATAAGTTTAATGATATTTCTTGCTTCCTTTAATCACAAACTCTACTCAGTCAGACTTTAAATTCATTTTTTTTCCCCAAAGGTAGACCTCAAATATCAAAACTGTAACACTGTATTTAATGTTACAGACATAAAAATTAAATACATACTCTGTAAAGTTCCTACCTCAAAGAGTATAAAATATGTATATATAAAGGAAAATAATAAAAAAAAAGAACTACAATCCACACTTCAAAAATCCTAAATTTAGACCCAGTGATATTCTGTAACAGGCTAAACATATACTAGAATAGGACAATAATGGCGGAGCGCTCATGTCAGCAAGTACAAATGAAAAATCAATCATCCTGGCCTAGACGCCAGATTCATAAAAAGTCTTAGACATTGATGTACTGAATTCCATGACTTCTACTCAGTCATGCCTTAGACTCTCAGTTTGCTGTAGAGGTGCGAAATCATCAAAGACATTCTGTGCCAAGAAACTGAGTCACAGAGAAATTTTGAGGAAAGGTCTGTCTAAAGTAGTATCCTTTTGTGGGGTCTATGTACTTAGACATGCATGTTTTAAGGATTGTTAAAGAATAGCACACAATAGTATTTGCTGTGAGGCTCCAGCCCATTCAAAACCTGCATAGTTTTAGAATACATAGAAAAAGAACTACACTTAGGCATAGGTTTGAGAAGATAATACCTGGATTTAGGTGCCTAAAATGTAGCTAAGCTACATTTAGTGTGTTCAGGCCTTTGTCAATGTGAATTTTAACTTTGGTAACCCATGTTTTCTGAATTCCAAACAAGTAATCCAACTACTAAAACCTCATCTTTTTGTATAAAGCCTTAACTGTGCAGATAATTACTGTACTTGATGTTAAAGTCTTTGATACTCATGATTCCTTAAGAGCTGTATAATTTGATTCTTTAATGAAATTTAAGCATATTATTTATATAAGCAATATGTTTATATAGGCATATATTATCTAGCAATACTTTCTTCAGCAGACAAGTATTGTTTTTATTCAGGCAGAATCAGCATGGCTTGTTCTAAGGAAAAACAACCACCCTTGTATCTTGCCCAGACGTCTCATCAGTTCATTCATTGACTTGGGTGAGGTAAAGCAGAGAACAGGAAAAGGTTCACCATAAATGGTTACATCAGTATTTGAAGAACAGTCATTAACACTTGTTTTCTAAGAGGAATGTGTTCCCTCCCTCAGATCTACTCATAACCAATCAGTCAGAACAGTGCTACAGGTTTGCAGGATCCCTAAATGAATTCAACGTAATAAATAAGCTGACTGTAGAAAACTTGTAGCTGACCACAGAGCACACCAAAAAACCCACATCTCCAAACTAAGCACACAATGGAGGTGGCAATTTCAGGGGGAGGTTTTTATTTTGTAGGATTTTATCAGAAAATCATAGTTTTAACAGCTGCATTGGGCTTAATACGTTTCTTCATCAGCAGTTTTTTCTCTAATGGCTGTATATTTTCTTGCTGCTCAGGGGAAAAATGAAAGAAAATCTTTACTTAAAAAAAAATCTGTGAATATACCACTTCACAAAAGAAAGCAATGCTTAGGTATTAACCAAATTACTTTAACTGTGTGCCAATTCCCTCACAAGATTATAACTGAAAAGTAAAACAAACAAAAAAATGCACTAACCCATAGCATCATTCAGTTAAATGTAATTTTGGGGAAAAAATTTCCTGTGTATTCAGAAGATAAATTAAATGTGAATAAATCATTTAACTCTATTGCATTTAGTTAGATATCAGCAGATCTTGATAGCAGTTTGGAACTATTATTCAGCTCTGGACGGAAAAGAAAAAAATCCAAACCAACCAACCAAGTAAGCAAAAGCAAAAAACCACAGCAGGGATTATTTCTTAATGTTCAAAGGCAAAACAAGTGTGTGTTGTCTAGGCACTCAAGATTCAGTTGATTATGGTTTGGTACTTGGAAGCAATTATTACCTAATAGTCAGAAGGACAATATCTATGGTCCTGCTTGAGAGGGGGGTTGGACTTGATGATCTCCAGAGGACCCTTCCAACTCCTAACATTCTATGATTCTATGATCTTTTTCAAAAATTTAGTATGGACCTAGCTGCATGTGTCTCCTTTAGAGTTTGGAAATACTTCAAATTTTGATTGAAAAACACAAGGAATAATATTGTTCGGAAAATTTATTGAAAATTTGAATTGATATAGGAAGGACATAAGATTTTTAAAGTGTTATGTGAGTGTCAAACTATCAAAATACAAAATGGGAAAATATTTGGTATTAAAATATTTAGTAGCCACATATTTCTTCAACATTTCATCAACTAGTTAAGCCAAAAACACTATGATGAGATTCAGATGTTGAATGAACAGAACTAAACACCTAATGATTATATGCATTAAAAAAACCTGCTGCTAACTCATGCTGAGATCTGTAAGACATTAGCTATTGATATTATATCTATAATAGACAAACAGAAATAATACACTGTCAATATAAATCACTTCCCTGAGTATACACAATACATGTTATATATTGTGTAACAAGCAGTCACCTGTCCTTTCGAAATACATTTACATCTCTATTGCTGGTTTATGATTAACTGTGATTTTAATGAACTAGTGAGACATTAAAAGTCCATTGTTTTCATTAAAATAAACATAGGCATGAATTTATCACTGTTATCTATATATAGTCACATGAAAAATGTTGAATTGGAATTTGAACTATGAAGTCTGTTGTTTCTCATTGACAGCAGTAAAATGTTTCAAAATAGGTATAAACATTTGTTGACACCTATAATCATTGATCTGAATCTTGACAAATAAAGAATACCATATACTATGTAGAAGACATACATGAAAAACAATTCTCCACATACCTTACAGAATCAATTTTCTATAAGTCTATATTAAGAGTGTAATGATATTCCATTTTTATATTTTGCCCAAACTGATGAAAGAAAACCTTATATTATGCCGTGATTCATGCTGTTGAGGTCTTATCATCGGTTCTGTTATGTCAGAAGTAAAGACAAGATGAAATGTGCCTTGACATGTTGTACACATACCAATGTCAAAAAAGCCTGGCTTACAAAGCTTTCTGAAAGCTTGAAGGCACATAAACTCTCACACAGATCTCACTCCTACTCAGGTAAGAACCAAGAAAGTTCAGGGAATTCTCCACTCATAACAACTTTGGAGAAGGAGGAAAAAATCCTGCCAATTTTGGTCATGTTACAATTTCTTCAAAAGTCTTGACCCAGACACAAGCTCTCCCTCCAAGATAAGCTGTAATGAAACATTACATTGTTCTCCAAGGAAGTGAGAAAAATTGGGAAGAGTAGTTAACTTATTTCATAAATAATATTTATATAATTCTGTAAACACAGAATAGTTTATATAGATATTTTATATAGCTTTATGTAAATTATGTATGATGTACATAAATAATACATGAATATTATAACTTGATTTATTTGTTAATAAACTTGTGTTAAGTAAATTTAACAATTTAGCTTTTAAGGGTGAGATTTATCTCCTTCCATGTTAGATACTAAGAATTGTTTAATTTTGGATGCTTGCAGACCTTTAACAGAATCACAGAATCATTCAGAAAGGGGTCTCTGGGAATACTCTCTGCTATAAGTAAGGTCACCTAGAGCATGTTTCTCAGTACCTCATCCAGTTAGGTTTTAAGTACTTCTAGGGATGCCAACCCATCTTAGGAAAAATACCAAGGATACAAATCCATAGCCTCTCTGGACAATCTCTCAGAATGTTCAACAATTTTCACAGCAAAAGCTTTTTTCTTATGTTTAAATAAAACTTCCAGTATTTGACTTTGTGCACATTGCCTATTGTTCAGTCATTAAGTATCACTAGAAGTCTTACTCTTTAGTACCCCCACATCAGGTAGCCATACATACTAAGAAGATTCCCCTGGGCCTCCATGATTTCTCCAAGCTGAACTGTCCCATCTATCTCCTAATGATATGAAAGATTTTCCAACCCTTTCATTTTCTTCATGGCCCTTTGCTCTGGAGTTGCTTCTGTATATCCATATTTCTCTTGTACAGGAGAGTCCCGAGATGGAAACAGACACACAACACTCCAGAAGTGGCCTCATCTGCGCTGCTCAGATAGGAAGGATCACCTCTGTTGAACTGTTGGCAGCAGTCTTCTAAATGCAGCCCTGGAGGCTTTTTGGCCTTTCCTGCAAGGGCACATGTGTAGCTCATGTTCAGCTTGTGTCCCTGAGGTCTTTTTCTTATCTGCTTCTGAGATAAACTTCTGCCAGCATGCACCGGTCTATAGGGTTATTCTTTGCCAGGTGAAGGAATTTGTCTTTCCCTTTTTTGAACTTCATGGGAACTCTATCAGACCATTTCTTCAGCCTGTCAAGATCCTACTGAATGGCAGCAGCACAAATATCTAGCACATCAGCCATGCCTCCTAATATTTTATCATCTCAGTTGAAAAAAGAATTTCCTCCAAAGGCAGTTCCCCACATCTGTACTAGAACGAAATGAACAGTCTCCTGAGGATGCCTGTCTCTCACCACTAATCATTACTGTGCCTAGCTGACAAGCTTGTACTGTGCATAGAAATTTCCAACTGGCAAACTTAGGTAAGGTGAATTTATGATGAGTGCTTACATTATGTGTCAAAGTAAAGAACTGTGTGAAATCCAAAAATACATATTTAGCTTCTCATAAATGTGCTATTCTGTTCTCAAACTTTCTGGTTTTAGTAGTGGAAGTCTTGGATTCAATTCTAGTGTATTTCTCTATTCTTGTCTCTTTGTCACATATACTATATTTACATTTCATACAGTAAAAAAAAAAAAAAAGGAAACCAAAATCCTCCCTTTGTTATTTACCTGGTGTAGCATTTGTATATCAGTTCAATAATTCAGTGTAGCTACTTTTAAATTTCATTAGCCTGCTGCAGACAAATACTTATCTACTGAAACTTTGCCTCCTTAAGGATGTCCAACAGAATATATTCAGATGTGTTCACAGTATAATACTTATGTTTGTCACTTAGCTGGACAAAATGAGTGATCTTCAAGACATGAAGAAAATGCATATATTGTATTCATTACAGTCCACATATTCCCACATACAATCAGGTTTTTCTGTTTAGGTATATGGATTACACTTACTCAAATACAATCAAAGTGAGATTTTTACTTACCACCTTGATTTTATACAATGTTTTTCTACTGCTCATAACTTTGTCAAATGTTAATCCTTCAGACTAAAAATCTGCACACTAGAATCCATATTGTCAATGTAAATAATAAAAAATGCCCAAGTTCAATCTCAAACTATCACAAATCTTACAAATTATGAGTGCTTTAAAGTGTAAATTATGAATATTTTCAATTTGCTGTATTTGTACCACATCAGAATGAATAATGTATTATTTTATTCTGTGCTTCCCTACCAATTCATTTTGTAGCTTCTTCACTGACAGACAAAATGCTACATTTCCTACAGCATCATACCCCCTCCTGGCCTTTCTTTATACTTCCCCTTTTTCCACAGCCAAGGATGTCGTCACGGATGGAAGGAAAGAAGGAAATTGGCAAGGGAAGAACAGCAAATATCTGAATGATTTTTCAAAAGATGGAAAAGAAAAAAACATATATTGCTCCATTGAGACCTTGCTGCTGCTTCTCTTTCTTAAAAAAAAAAAAAAGAAAAAAAATGCTTTTCAGCCATTTTACCTTCATACTTTGTCAAAAAACTGCATGTCGCCTAAAAGTTGACTTTCAGTCTACAGGATGTCTGTTCTTTTCTGCAAGGTGAGGTCAAAAAAAAAACCAAAAAGTGGTTCAAAAAAGTGGTTCCCTCTTGACAGTCTAAAGACCATGTTAAAATTTCAAAGATCTGCTGTAGTTTGATTACTAGAATCATTTGAAGCCCTGATAACTTCTAGGTACAAACTGCCCTGAGTAAAAAGGGTGCTAGAGCATCTGCAGCCTTTGTTGCAGGCATTACCTGATAAAATGCATTTGTTCTCAGTCCTGCAATGTGCTTGTAGCCATCCCACTGCATAGCTTCTGCTTCTCACTCTGCCATTTCTGAGACCCTGCTTCCTCTCCAGAAATCTCAACTCAAGCCAGCATTCCTGGCTGTAACTGTTTCCCTAGTTGCCAGCTGAGTCATTAAGTGTGAAATCATTCAGCAAAGCTTAAGCGTTAAAAGTATGCAGAGAAGAGGATAGCCTACTGTCTGTTGCTTTCACTTCTTTCATTCACTGCATGAGAGAGTATATGTAGTTTAGAAAATCCAATGTTGTTAATTTGAGGTGATTTCTAAGGGGATGGCAACTGGTTCTGTTTCTGTTTTCTCTTTCAATAACAAGTATGCTACAAAGTAACTTTGCAAAGAGCTGAAAAGGCAAGTGAAGTCAGACTTAAGATTGACACCTTAATTGAGAATAACACAGCCTGTCCAAGTCCTAAGTGTTTTGTTGTTACTAAACAAACAGTGTCTGCAAATAAGAGAATTAACGTGACAATTTGTTTGGCTGCAGAAGTGGATAAAAAACAATATATGTAATTTTGCCAGGCTTAGGGGTCAAAGTTCACAATAGAATCACATAGAATGGTAGGGGTTGGAAGGGACCTCTGGACCATCTAGTCCAACGCCCCTACTAAAGAAGGTTTGCCAAGATCAGGTTGCACATGATTGTGTCCAGGCAAGTTTTGAAAGTCTCATGAGAAGGAGAATCCACAAACTCTCTGGGCAGCCTGTTCCAGTGCTCCGGTAACCTCAAAGTAAAGTTTTTCCTCATGTTCAGATGGAACTTCCTGTGTTCCAGTTTGTGCCGATTGCCCCTTGTCCTATCACTGGGCACCACTGAAAAGAGTCTGTCCCCATCCTCTTGACACTCAACCTTCAGATATTTATAAGCATTGATAAGATTAATAATTTATAATAAATAATTTCTCCTCAGGAACATATGTGGCAGGCAAGCAAGTTGGAATCATGTCCTCCTCCTATCTTCCCTGTTAATAGTGAGCTTTACTTACTATAGGTAACATCCTATGATCCTGCTTCTATGACCATGCAGACCTCTATCTACATTCTGGATGAATCTTGCCCTACTTCCTAGTGTATATCTATTACATATTACAAGGTAATTTTGATAATAACTTTTTTTCTGTTAGACAGTATTTCATATTGTCCATAGAAACATTCAAAAGCGATTATTTGTTGTTTGTGGGCGTTTTTTTCTTTTTTTAAAAAGTAAGAGATATAAGCAGAAGAATTTGTGCCACTTTAGTTCACATGTCTGTCAAGGACATATATCATTTGTATGAAAGACTGTCAAGGATATTGTTAATGAAGAAAGAACACAATATTGAGAGATGGTCACAGTGAGGTCAGAGATACAATTGCTCTAAATTGTCCTAAAGGGTTCATGTAGAAAAGATCATAAAAGAAGCTGCAAAGGGGCTCTGCATTAGATCCTTTCAACCTTTGGATCTGAGGAGAAAAAAGAGATCAAGTGCCCCTTAGTCAACAGTGGTGAGCAAACACTATGATAAGTCTCCATTAGACATACATATGTTAATTAAAACTGGTAGGAGAGACCAAATTACTTGGCACTGGTTTGTCTGGCTCTGTGGGGATATAGCAAACCAAAAAAATAATGGTGCTAAGATTTTTTGGAACACTTATTTGCTGGCAAATAAAAAAGCTGAGAGTGATGACATCTTTTCCTCTTCTTTTAAACCAAATAAGAATTTGATTGGCATTATAATACTCAAAAGAAAAGCATCTGTGTCTAAGGGCGGGCTGAGTAAGTACTGAGTAAGTGTACAGGGCACAGTAAGACTGTGCACTGTAAGGTATCCATTGAACAATGGAAGTGATCAATCAGCAGAATGAAAAGTTGCTCCTAGACTTGGATTCTTGTTATTTTGCCTCAATATACTTTGGATACTATGTCACCTCTAGAATCTGGGAAACAGCCTTTGTCCAAGCCACTTCTCTGACAACTTTTTTTGAAAGAAACTATCACCACTCTAATCTAGGACCTAAATCCAATGTTTAGCATATGTAACATAATAACCTTCTCCAGCAGTGATACTAATCTCCTAAAGTATACAAGATCCTTTTAAAGACCTCTTTATACCCAAACCCCACTCATTCTTAAAAATAATTCCAATAAGATTTTTTGTAAAATTTTATTTTCTTTATCTGTTTTCAGTCTTTCAAGTCTTTGTTCAGACTCAGTAATAAGACAGTTGCCTACAGCACCTAATTGATGCTTTTGAAAAATACTGATGCAATGTTATCAGTTTAGCCTCTCCTTTCAATACAAAAATAGGCTCTTAATATAATTCTCTTTTTTTCCACTCACTGTTTCAGAGCCCCTATCCTCATCATATTGACCACATATTTCTAAAGCTTATCTGTAATCTCACTGTAATGATGTTATTCATCTCATGATTTATATTAATTTTGCTGCTTGGGTGTTTGCCAGTGCTACGTGACATACTAGTTCATATAGACCTATTTTTGATCATCTTACAAGTTTTATTTTTATTTCTAATTGGTTTAATCAGATTATTTTTTTAGCTGAATAAGTTTTCTTGCCTGAAAAATGGTGATTTACCATTTATATAATAAAGCTCTCTAATTTAAAAGTACATACATCTTTTTTTGTTGCTCAATTTTCATCATGATTTTTGACACCGTTAAACATCTTTCATTTCGAGGTATATATTTTTTGTCTTCCATTGTTTGTCACCAGAGCTTTCATTTGTGTCTCAACATCCGAGGATACAAAAGGCTAATCTGTGAAAGTGCTGTACTTCCATGCTGAAAATGCTTTTATGCTCTTCTGTTTATTAAGAAAGAATATGGCAAATACAAAATGAAATAAAATTGACCATGACCTTCCAACACTCAAAGAAGAAAGATTTAGCTGTTTTAATCAACAGAAAAAATGCTGTTTTGGATGATTCAGTGAGTGAAAGTAAATGGAGGAGATTTATTTTCACTGGAGGCAAGGGTGAGGAATGACAGCTTGGCTACCTACTTGCATATATATCCACCTAACCGACATGAACCTGTCTAATTCAGATGCAGGTCCTTTTTCTGTTAGTACATTTGCTTTGTTTTTGCGGGTGAAGGAAACCATAGGGGAGATGTTTAATTGAACTCTGGTGTGGAGGACAGACACAGAGAGAGCAGAATGGCTTCCAGCTTTCACTTACAAATTAAACAAAATCCTCAGGGATCTTTAACTGGCAGACAGTTGGAGGAAATTAAATGCTAATGTGTGCAGTTGTACTTTCTACACCCACAGACATCAAATATATAAAGACATTAACTTCTCTTCTGTTGCAGCAAATTCATAATATATGTACAAGGTATAAGGTTAAATCTTATGAAGTAAGGTAAGAATTCAATATCAAATCATGCACTTGCAATATAACATGAGCCCAGACATTTTCAGCCTTAAACTGTTTAAACAAATGACTAACACTTCTTTATGTGCAAAAATATGGCACTACTGAAGAATTAGAGAAGGTCCTTGTTGAATACTAGAATGTGAATTATGCCCTGGAGAAAACAGTAAATGAGGTTCTGGGATGGCATGAAAGCTCTTGTGCATAAGCTTTCAATACCTCCATCCAGTAAAGAAAAACATTTTAAATATTTCCCACTTAAGTGCTTCCAAAAAGAGACGTCAGCAGCACAGGAGAAAGAATATTTACCAGGGCAGACTGTTCACAAGAATATCACAGGGTGAGTGATGGTCACAGTGATTAGAAAGCTCATGTGCTTTTTCATGCTTTTCTATTTTGCAAGTTATGACAAATGTATGCATGTCTATAAGTGGCAAATTATGGTATCATTATGTATATTTTGTTACTGTCCTAAACTGTCAGAATGTTAGTAACTTCAGGAGAGAGAAACGTGTAAACAGTTCACTTAGGAACTAATTGTATGGCAAAGTGGTTTGGGAAAGCATTGGATGACCACATGAACAGACTTCTAGAAAACAGTCAACAGCTAAATATATAAAGAGGTGATTAATTATTTAAAACAGATGCTTTAAAATAGGAGAGAAAACAATGGAATTTAAAAGGAAAAAGTTAGTTCTGTGGTTGTGGTTTTCTGCAAAGAACAAACAAATCCATCTCTCTCCTCAGAAACGTAATACTGGATACTTGCTTAAAACCACACTGAGTTCTCCCTAAAGCTTAAAGGATGCCTGAAGGTGGGATTTGTGTGACCTAAATGGTATCTATACCTGAACAAGGCTCATTTTGTAGTCAGGAAGAGAAATAGCTATTGAAAAGACATTTTACATGACTAATCTTTAGGCTTTTAACTGGGATGAATTATGTCTCAAATTCTTACCAACACTAATGCTTGGCATACTGAATTGCTTGGTATGAAAACCTGTAGCAGTTAGCATAAGATAGGCCTAGTTTAAAGCAGCCTTAGTGTATGTGCATAAGCTTTCATTGACCCTATAAGATAAGGCAGTAGCTAAGCAGAGAAGTAACTTAAACCTGTGTAACAGTCTGAAAGTTGTGACTGTTGAGATTCTTTGAGAGAGGAAGACTGAATGCCAGAACCAGTCCTTTGTTGAACATCCAGTAAATCTGAATAGGCCAGCCAAGGTTCGGGTATTGTCTACCCTATCCCATCACGGACAGTGTCCCGAGTTGCTCAGGGAGAAAAACTCAGGAACTTACAGACCTGCAACAGGTTCAGGACCGTGTCTTTGACTTCCAGAGATGCCTGAGAGGAGAAGAGCACTTGAAGTTAAAGGGGGACACAGTGAATATCTGGAAGCCCTGTGTTGACCCTCCAGTCTCTCCTGGACTTCACATTCTCTCACAGACAACAGAAAAGTCATGTGATTTGTAAAATCGTGTATATCTGTGATGAAAGTGTTCAGGTATCTGAATCCACTCACTCGTCACAGTATCATTTGGTCTGAAACCACAACAAAACCACAGTTTGTTTCTGAAAAACATGTCTCTACCACATGGCTGCAATATAGAATACAGACAGACTGTAAGTTTGAGCCTTGCAGAAAAGATGGACAGAGATGGTATTTGTTTGGTACTACACATATTTATGCTATAATAAATTTATTACAATTTAAGTTATTTAATCTTGAACAGATTCTCAGACAGCAAGCTTTATGGTGGTGTACATAGCTACATGTTTACAACTTCATTCAAGAGCTCCCATTCTTAGGTACATTATCTTTCCCACTTACATTTCCTACTTACTTTTCCTGTATTTTGTAGGCTTGCAATCACTGACCTGAAATTTCTGGCAGTGTGATATAAAAAGGTTAGGTGTTTCAATGTTGAACTTCTTTTTTTAATCTTTTGTAAGCACAGAAAATTAAAATAGAACCTTTTGGTAGAGGCTTTACCAGAATGTTAAAACAGTCTGATAAAGTAATAATTGGGGGAAAAAGAAGTCTACTGAAACTGTCATAGGCAAAGTTAAAAAAAAAAATACAAAATACAGTCAACATATCTAGATACAGAAACATACAGGATAGATACATCTTAGTGATTGTGTGCAGCTTTGTTGGATTTCTGCCTTAGCCAGATTCTGTCCCTGCATCACTGTGTGATATCAGTCTTCTAATCATTGTTCCTTGCATGGAGTCTCCCTCTTCTAGCCTCAGATGCCTGTAATACACTTCAGTTTTTCACTGTCTTCAGACCTATTGATCATGGTTGTGGCACTTTTATCAGAACTGTAAAAAAGCATTTTCTGTAACACAATAATAATAATAAAAGAATTCCTATATTTGCAATGCATTTCTCTACTGGTATGAGAAAGACCAAAGTTTAGTTAACTTTGTCTTTTTATTCTGATTTCCAGGAATATGAGGATCACTGTATGATTTGTTTTTACTAAAGCAAATAAGGATTCAGCTTTAAATATTTCTATTTTTTCCTGGTGTGGTGTGGAGATAATGTACTTACAGGATTGCTCTATGTTAAGGCTTCTGAAAACTGCAAAAATGAAAACCAATTCATTTCAGGACAAACAAAAATTTCATTTTTAAAAGTTAAAAAAAAGGACTAACTTTTTTAAAGTGTAAAATTAATGTGTTTCATTTTGAAAATATTATAGAAATTTCAATTTTAACTTGCATCACCTGTATTTTTAAAATGATTTGGTCATGAATTTGAAAAAAATTATCAGATGTGTTGCTTAGATTAACTTATACAATTGGTTTTAGGCCAGCCTAGAAAACAGAGAAATGCCTATCATGTTCAAACTTACTGTTCTCAGCCTCAGGGATGACTTATCAATATAACTACCTGATGGGGGTGGGTAAAGAAGATGGTGCCAGACATTTCTTGGTACCATTCAGTGACAGATGAGAGGAAGTAAGCACAAACTGAAATCCATTAAATGCCAACTAAGCATAAGGAAAACCATTTAGCAGTGACCGTGATAAAAGACTGGAGTAGGTTGCCCAGACAGGTTTGGAACCACCATCCTGGAAGATATTCTAAACCCAACTGGACAAAGTTCTGTTCTAGTTTTCTCTGCTTTGAGCAGGGATGTTAGACTAGATAATTCCAGTGTCTCCTTCCAACCTCAGCAACCTGTCATTCTTTGAATAAAAAGGCAATGAAGAAGCAAAAGTGTTAGTCCAGATTTGTAAAGGAAACAAATGAACAAGCCAAACTCAAACCAGCAGATTACAATCATGACATATCTTTCAGCTGAAAAGAGTTTCTTAACACAGATGATCAGACTAACTACTGTCTCCATGGAGCACTTTTCATTGAATCAGAGTGGAACCAATAAGCCCCCAGTTTTCCAGTTCTGTGCTTCACTTGGTGCTCAAAATGAAGGCTCTATATGCATTGGTAGAAATCCGTTCCAACGCCTGCAAAAAAGACCTACAGCTCTTGTAGTTTGTGAAAGCTGTTGTGAAATAGTAGGCCAGAGAGCTTTACTGACAGTGGCACGAAGAGAGAGAAATAACTCAACAACTCTGAAGATAATTTGATTTACTGGCCAAAAATTATCTTTGCCATACTGGTAGCACATATTTTATTCTGGCCTTCCACTCCTGCTACTGCCAAGCTCAGTTTCTTGCAATGTCTGGAAACAGAACTCTCAAGGCAGTCATTGTTCCTTTTGCTCTTATTTATAATAAAGCATTCAGCTGCTGGAAGGGGGTTTTTTTAGGATAAATTCAAAGTTTAAGGTTCAAGTGCACTAGGAAAGCATTTCTTAGTGATAGAAATATATATGCTACTAAACAGAAAACAACTTTTTTCTTTTTACATATGTTACACAGATAAAAAGTATGCAAGCCCAAAGCACATAAACTAAGAAAGAAAACTGCAGAGTGCTGTTTTTCCTCTGCATTGTATCAACATCTTTTTCCTCAGTAACCACAATACTGAGTGGCACTGCTCATTCACTGTCTTTCAGAATAATCATTCTGAGAATGTTTTCATCAAATGAAGTTAGCAACAAGACTGAATGAAATTTAATGCTTTTTAAGAATGCTCTTGATTTTTTTTTGCAAATTAAACCTCACACCACAATAGGCTAAGCTCTAGCCCGCTCCCATGAAATATATTTTAAAATACTAGACCAGTTTAATAAAATTAGAGGACTCCTATTACTTTAGAATTTAACCCTAGTAGGTAATAAGAATATTGTAGAGCATCTTTAATATACTATATGTAATTAGCTCTTCCACAATTAGGTACTTGAAAACAAAATCTTCACTTGAAGAACATCAGTGGAATTCCAAACAGAAAAACAGAGAAAGGCTTGATATGGTTTTTTGATGATAAAATATCTTCTTGTTCACAGAAAGTTATTTGTTTTACTAAAAGTTTCTAAACTCTCTACCTCACCCTGTAGTCAAATACTTAAAACTTTAATTCTTGAGTAGTTATTCTCCCAAAATCATGCTGAATTATGCCTTCATTGAAGCTGAGATGCTAGCCAGATGGCTGGAAGCTATCCAATGGGCACTTGGCAGAACCCAGCCAAGATTTATGAAAAACTATTGCTCATAGCACAATGTTCATTCTTGTGAAATGCCAGTGAGTTAACTGGTTTATATCAGAAAAGTGAAATTCATATTGCAAGTCATAGCATATTTCAGATACAGTTACAGCCACCTACTGACATGTATCATCATTCATCTTCAGGTCAGGCATCTATGAATTGACTTTACTTTTGTCCAAGGATCTTATTTCCCATAGTACTTGGCAGGTACTATAGAAAAGGATACAAAAATTGCTGAGGAAGTGTGAGAGACTGGAATCTCTGTGAGATTCTGTGAGAAGCTGGATTGGGACAGGAAGTATCATGATTTTTTTGTGGTTCATATATAGTTTAATTACATTTCAGGAACTTACAATATCGATTTGTTGCAAATCTAGTCATGAAGTGTACAAAGAATACTTCTCAATAAGACCTTTCAATCTCAGCAATTTCTCTTTCATGAAGTTCTAGAAAAAGTGTAGGACTCAATATATAAAGAAGCTTTGAGAATTATTTATTACCCACTAGCTCTGAAAAGAATACACATTTCTCTAGACAAAAAAAAAAAAAAAAAATGACTTAATAAGCGTAACCACATACTAGAGTATGAATGCCAGAGTACACAAAGATGAGTAATTCTATTGAAATGCATATGATTAAAATGCAGATAGGCGAAATGTACCTGTTCATCTTTGTAGGTTGCAATGTGTTTTGTGATCCAGATGATCAAATAATAACTTTGCCTACAGAACACCACAGGAGATCTCCACAGAGGCTGAAGTGTCTTTTAGAAGAAAGAAAAGATCATTTATCTTTCTTGACTTGAAAGACAGAGTAAGCATTATCTCCAGGGCAGACTTTCAACCCATAAATATGGTTCCCCATGCTGTGAGAAAGAGCAGACTAACCACAGTACTGTCAGCCTACAGATTCTGATCTAGGTAGTTTAAGGCCTTCTATCTCTGTGCTGCAAATAACAGACCCTATTTTGAGGCATCTACATACCCGCAGGTTACATATTTTGCTTAAGGTCCAATGAAGTAAAATTTAGGAGTTGCAGCATGAGCTCCAGATTCCCCTCCCAAAACAAAAGAAAATGAAACTTTTCTTTCGAAATGGCTGTTTTGATATAGCCTGTTTTATCTGAATCAAGAACTAGGTATTTTCCATCTCCAGAAAAAATATCCCAGTTCCAAAGTTACTGAGCTCTCTTTTCTTTCTGTTTGATGTTCTCTGCCTCATCTGGAAAAGGGAGAAGTAGTTGATTTCCATGCTGGTTTGGTAAATGGTCTATCTTCTGAGTGGTAGAACCCTTTTCTCCTTCTCTGATCAAATGCATGTATTTGGGATGGAAACACATACATGTATTCACATAATTTCTAACCATTGCTTGCTTTGAAAGTTCCTACTGGAACAAGCCCCACTAAAAATGAATTTAAGTATTTTTATAGACTAAAAATCCCACTCTGGGTCTATCGATTTTTTAATATAAACTTTGCTTACTGAAGTTACTCACATGCTAGTAGCAGTCAATACCAGTATTTGGATGGAAGCTATTACCTAATCTGATTTGGAGACTTAAACCAGTATTTCTATGGGACTTTGCACAGCCCTGTGTTACACAGATTTATCAGCTAGCTTGGAACAACACTGCACAGATGTTACTGTTGACTTCACAAAAAAAAAAAAAATTCTCAGTGGTTAGAACTGCAAGCAGAACTGGCCCTGACACAAGGAGAAGAGCTAAGGATGAAGAATTGACAGGACTGGAGCTGAGAGCTCCAGGGATAAGGGAAAAAGTATTGAACAGAATCTACCTGTGGTATTGACTGGACATAAGTATCATAGAAGACGCTTTACCTCTGGAGTGGCCCTGTATAGTCGTTGTGTTGTTATGACTGGGGTTAACAACTGGACATTATGGATATGGCTGCAGTAACTGTGGATTGAGCAAAACATACCGACATGGCAAAAAGACTCCAACATTCTAGTTTTGTATATAAAAACATGCTTTAACTGCTTTGACTTAAAATAGTTTTCCATTTATCTAAACTATTGACAGTTGTACTGGAAAGATTGTAAAGAATAAAGTATAAATTTCAAGAAAAAAGTATTTTTTATTATCTTGATTGAACTAGCCTTCCACTACGATAAGGAAGAATGTGTTGCTTTCTGAAGCACTATTCTGTTTTGAAGCATAACAACTATAGACTTTGAAGCATCTGGCAATTATACTCAACTGTATGCCACTCTTTCTCAGATTATGGGATTGGATAATAAGCATGTAAATTGTGAAAAATATGGGTGAATACCATGCTACAAAGTGTAATGAAAAACTTCACAGATCATTATTAAGATAGAAGCAATGCTGGAACAGAGAAAGCACAATTTATAACAGTGTAGAACACTACTTTTATGAAGGAAAGTTCTCAAGTTTCAGTGACAAACAAGTATTGCTTTGGAGCTTTTGGATAAAGTGAAAGCAGGTTATAATTAGAATATCAGAGTTTCAGAATTCAAGTTGTAATGCTGAAAGTAATAATTTTCCTAGAATCACAGAATGTTAGAGGTTGGAAAGGACCTCTGGAGGTTGGTTGGTCCAACCTCCCCACTCAAATAGGGCCAACAAAAGCAGGCTGCCCAGGACCATGTCCAAACAGATTTTGAATATCTCCAAATATATTCCACAACCTCTTTGAACAACCTATTCCAGTGCTCAATCACCCTTACATTACAAAAGTCTCTCCTGATGTTCAGAGGGAACCTCCTATGTTTCAATTTATGCCTGTTGTCTCGGGTGCTGTTGCTGTGCACAACTGAAAAGAGCCTGGCTTCCTCTTTGCACCCACCCTTCAAATATTTGTACACCTTGATGAGATCCCCCCAGGTCTTCTCTTCTCCAGGCTGAGCAGTCCGAGATCTGTCAGACTTTCCTTACAGGGGAAATAACACCTGAAGAGCATCTTCGTGGCCCTTCACTGGACTATGTCCCATATGTCCGTGTCTCTCCTGAACTGGGGAGCCCAGAACTGGAAACAGTACTTGAGGTGTGGGCTCCCCAGCGCTGAGTATAAGGTAAGGATCACCTCCCCCAACCTTCTTGCAACACTGCTATTCATGCAGCCCCAGGATACCATTAGCCTTCCTCGGTGTCCATCAACTTGGTGTCCACCAGGACTCCCAGGTCCTTTTCTGCTAAACTGCTTTCCAGCATGCACTGACGCCTAGGGTTATTACTCCTCAGCGGCAGGACTTTGCACTTCCTCTTGTTGAACTTAACGAGGTTCCTCCCAGGTCATTTCTCCAGCCTACTGGTGTCCCTCTATATGGGAGCGAAACTCTTGGGTCTATCAACCATGATTCCCAGATTTGTGTAATCAGCAAACTTGCTGAGCGTACACTCTGTCCCATCATCCATATGATTAATGAAGTTGTTGAGCAGGACTGGATCCAGTATTGACCCCTAGTGTACGCCACTAGTCATTAGACTCCAAGTAGACTTCATGTCACTGATCCCCCCCTGCTGGTACTGGCTGTTTTGTTCTTCCAGTCCATCAGCTTTACTTCAAATGAATAAATGATAACAGCAAATAGTCTGTGTCATATACTTGTAAGCATGGAATTATTATTCTAAAGTAAAAACTTTTAAATGATTTCACATATCTATAGAAAAAAAAAAAGATAATACAACTTTTGTTAAAACACAGTGTTAAAAACTTCATTTGTCAGCATTCAGCTCTCAACATTTTCTAACCCCAAGAATAACCACAAACTGTGATATAAATGCACAGAAGGAAAAAACTGGGCAATGGGAAATTTTTCATATTGATACCTGACTTGGGTAGCTCTGATACTACTCACTGCAGAAAGTTTTGATCTTGGGTGTATAAATAGACCTGTCTTAGTTTTCACCAACTACAGTAAAATTTTTATTTTTGTTGTTGTTGTTGACTTTCTGTGAATTCTTTTCTGTAATCTTAGGAAAATAAGCTAGCAAATAAAATAAAATCCTTTCAATTCACCTTGAAAAGTTCATTCCTTTTCAATGCAATTATTTGATTTCCAGATACTAGGAAGGACAATATAGCATACTTCTTTTCCCGCTCTCTTTGGCTAGCCTTTCACTGCTATATTTAGTCTGGCTGAGACTGACCTCTGCAGCTAAAGACTGTTTCATGATTTATACAATTCATGTTTTGCAGGTCACCGCTGCCTTCGGAATGGCCATCAATATTGTTTCTATACAATGTGATGGTTCATGTCCTTGATAATTTTTTTTAATCTTGTTTCAATAAATTCTTTCATAAAACATATCTTAAAAAGTATCACAGAATCATGGAATGGTTTGGGTTGGAAGACACCTTAAAGATCATCTAGTTCCTATCCCCCTGCCATGGCCAGGGACACCTCCCACTAGACCAGGTTGTGCAAGACACCATGCAACCTGGTCTTGAACACATCCAGTGATGGAGCATCCACAAAAGTATAAATCAGTGGTGCTGTTGAGTCCAGTATTTTGGGCTCAGCTACCTAAACTAAGTGTCTGTACTTTTTGAGAAGTCTCAGTACTATTTGAGCTGGAAGCTATGACACAGGATGAAAATGAAACTTGCAACCTATTGTAGAAAGAGCTGAAAACCAGCAGAAAAACCCAGTTGACAATGGATATTTTATACTAAGGCAATAAGATCAAACAAAATCAAAATCACTGTGCAGAATATAAGACTTCATTTGCAAGAAAGTACATTAAAATCTATTGCCTCCTTGTTTTATCCCCACTGCTATGTCTCTGTGCCTTTATTCCCCCCTCTAATAATCTGGTTCATGTTGTCTAAAATGCATTTGGTGATATTCCAGAAATATTTTAAATTCTTTAATTGTTCCATCCATTTCCCATTTTGTTTGCTAACCTACTTTAAACTGTTTTGTTCTCCTTCATTTATGGGACAACTATGATTTCAAAGTGAAAGAATAACAACCTAATTCTTCCACAATATAATGTTCTCCAGCTATTGAAATAATTATATAATACATATACCTAGTCTTTTACTTGTTAAAAATAATCCGGTTAGCCAAATTGCAGGAATTAATCACTAATATTCAAATAAAGAAGTAATGATAGTGTATGCTATTAACAGCTACAGCTTCTGGTGATTTTTCAGACTCTCACTCTATACTTCCCTTTATTTCAACACAAGTTCAATGCACAAAGGGCTGGACCCAGAAATTTTTTGCTACTTCTTTTTCCTAATCAGGAATATTAGATATTCAATTAAATTAAATAAAAGTTTTAATATCTATGATTCATGCCTACTTGTCACATTCATTTTACATTTCCCTATGTATACAGATATACACATGTGTATGTATACAGAATAATTTCATGACATTTGAATCCCCAAAAATTCTTTCAATATTACAAGTTTTAAAAAATAGGATTTTAAAGTTATTTCCTTCATACAAATGAACAAATAAAACCAGATAGCAAGACTGTAATATGTGTGACCACAACTGAGTACCAACCTTCTGCAGATTTATGTCCCTATGTTTCAGTAGAACAGAGTCAAGTTCTATCCGAAATAAGTATCTAATCTTTTAATCTCTCATTAATACTATGCAGACTTTTACTTGTGACAATACACATTTGTCTATATCAAAAATAGAATTTATCTTTGGTTACAAGATCATGATTAATTTTTGTTTATAGTTTACTATTGATTGCATACACTTTCCACAACCACAACAATTTTAAATGTAATAAATAATAATAACAATGTTTGATTTTATCTTACCTGTTTCTACAGAAAAGAATCAAAGCATCATAATTGAAAAGAAAATAGAGAAATGTGGAATAGTGATTGCTTAGTAGACCAGGGAAGATGAATTGTTACAGTGCTCTTTAAACACACAAATTTTAACACTGATCCTACATCCAAATATTCTACAGGCTCCTTCGGCATGCAAGTTACCCATGCGTTCCAATACTCTGCTTTTGTGGAAGCCTGGTAAAAGTTATGAAAATATTGATAGGAACAAATACTTGCTCTCCAGGATTTCTGCAGGGAAAATATGATCAGAGAAATACGCAATAAAAACTATTCCAGAAGCTGCACTCAGTTTTGATTTAATGACAAGGAACTGCCAACAACATATTTCACCAATGGAAAAATGGAAAAGCTGACAGCCATGTGTATAAATTATCAACTAGGAAATAAAACAAATTGCTACAGAAAATTAAAGGTATTCATGAAACTTCTAAGACATGTATTAGTGCTAATAAGTACTAGACTACACTGGAAACAAAAAGTATTGTAACACTGATAATATGACCTAAAATTGATACAGATGACCAATTCATCAATCAGTCATAACATAGCATATCAAAACATTATAAGAATATTTCTGTGACTGGAACAAATCCAGGTGAAATATTCCACCATAAGTGATAAGAAAATACTTTCCAATCACTAAATAAAATGATAATAAATGACAGCCGTTAAATGTTTTAAATCCAGTTTAGATTCTATTTTTTAATCATAAAATAAGACATTGAATTTTACCATAATGCAAACTGAAAGGCTATAGTAGATATATATGCAAGCTAAATAGACTAATTCACAGGAAAGAACGTTAAAATTACAGATTAAGGAGCAGTCTGGATGACTGATGTTGATTCTCTAAAAAATTTCAGACAACAGTGTAGGATCTGGGGAATTTGAGCAGGCTACTCTTCTCCCCAACATTTTAAAAGGGAAATTGGTTGACCAAGGCACCTATGGGTCTGCTAGCTTCACATTAGTCTTATTTTAAAAAAAAAAAATAAATAAATTATATGTGATACAGTCTATAAATACTTAACAGATGTCAGTGAAATCCCTGCCAATTTAGCACAGTTTATATATGTCCTGTCAGACAAGTTTTATACATATGTGCATTCTAATATGTTCACGTGCACGAATGATCATTTATATGGGTGCATATATTCAGATGCCCCATCATTTAAGACAAAGAAAACTACTGATAAAATAAGATTTCTATAAAGCACTCAAGTTTTAAAGGTGTTTACTAACCTATCTATCATTCATTTCAGACTTGCATTATATAATAATGAAAAGTTCATACTAAATCATTCTTTTGTAATCTTCAAATCTATGAATCATCTATTCAAACAAAGAAATACAACATTAAAAGATCCTATGCTGATATCTCAGGGAGGAAAGTGTTTTAGCTGTCTATCAAGACTCAACAAAAAGACATCATGTGGGATAGTTATGTGAAGCTTTATTTTCTTTCTTACCACTGTAAGGTGTTATGGGTTTCTCTTTCCTCCTTCTTCCTATTTGCTTTCATAAAGCAATATAAACGTGGAAAATTTATACTTTAGCCATTTGCTGTTAGAAAAACAAAACTTTAAGATAGCTTTGTAGAGGCCAGACATTATTTGCTTGCTAAAGAGTTAATACTGTAGTGGATTTGGGAATTTCCTGCCCAGGACTGGGTGAAGCAGGAACAGGGAGTAAAGGTTGTGCATAGAGGTGGAAACTTTCCTGATTATAATGAAGCATGCAGCTAACCTAGAGTATGGCTAGAACAAAGGGGAATGCAAACAACAAAGTGTGCATAATTTTTCACAAGATGAAAAGAAAGATTATCCACTCGAGAAATAAATATGTGATGGCTCATCAAGCAGTAGTCCTAGGCAGCAAAGTCGGTGCAGGAGTAAGGAAGGTTCTAATTTGCTTTTGTTTAGGATTCCTCTAAACCCTAAATTAGATCTAAATCCTCACTTAGAGGAATGTTGAGATTGCTTGTTCCTCAGCTTCACTAAATGCCTTACATAGATTCAAATTGTAGTCTCATTAAAGCACCTACCAAATTTCTGTTTCACTTAGAATAAGATTTTACCTATAAAGCTTAGGCGGGAAAAATGCAGACTGAGTAAGAAATGTATGTGGAGATAAACTAACTGATCTTTGCTTTCTCTCTAAGTCACATACGCATTCTCTCTTTGTAAGTTTGGGGGTTTGTCCAAATTTTTTTAAGTGAATATTTAGAAATCACAAAGCATTTGTTAATATCTAAAACCTTTTAATTACATGGGGACAAATGTATTAATATGAAATAAACCTGCAAATACCTGTAGTCATGGACATTGCAAGGTTCTTTCTATGCCTGAAAATCCCATGTAGAATGCTGTAGTTTGTTTTCCTATAGTGAAGTGTCTTGCAGAATGGAACAGTCTGCCTCAAAAGGTAATAATGTTTTTAAATACAATTGAGAAACTTATCTGTGAAGGTCCTTAATGAGAATACTCCCACTGATAATAGCAGGGGGATGGATCACCCAATTTTCCAATCTTCCCTTTATTACCAAAAGATATTTATAAAAAGCAGAAAAGCTTTTTCATGTTGTGTATGCAACTGCCTTCCCTACAGTCTACACCTCAATATTCTGCTTAAGAAATTCTTTGAAGAAAAAAATAAGGTGTCATGGAGCAACAGAGTTCCAAGTATGTTTTCAGGCAAACATGGTGAACATTAATGTCACATGGCATATCTCTCACAAATTCATATTACTATTAGATAAAAACCAAGTCTTACTCTTCAGTTCATTCAATAATGAAGAACATTATTTGCACTTACAGGATAGCCCTGTGCAGTCTTGTAATCTCTCTTTAGGTTTGCTCACCACCTAATATGTGAGAAACAAATCCCTTATTTTCAATAATCCCTCAGTATCATTAAAGATAATGTAAAAACCCTGAAGTATTAGGTTTAGCAGAACTTCAGAACTCCTTTATTAAATCCACTTTGCTTAAATAAACACTAATTTTGAATTTGGTTTGCACTGATTTTTAGCTTCTTTGACTCCACCTATATTTTCCTCGCAACCTCTACAGAAGCTTCTCTTCTTTGCAATTCATTTTGTAGAAACAGCTTCCATACTAAACATTGCTAGACTTCTCTAGAGCGGACTGGATACATCTCACTCCAGGCCTAGGAAATATCCTTGGCTTGATACCTTACCTACCCTATAAACTTACTCATCTGCAAGCACTTCAATGCCTTCCATGTCATGCACAATATCTTTCTGTTCCATAAACCCAACAAAATATGCCAATTCCTATATTCTCAGATTTTACTTCCATGAGCGCAGCCTGGGCCTATGCTCACACAAGTCAGCACCAACTTCTGCAGATATAAAAGGAAATTCTTACAACTGTGAGTTCTTGATTAGGTATGAGAATGTGTGGTACCTTTTCTAGGCCTGAAACACTTTAAGATTTTTTAATCTGTTTTAATATCTTTTTATCAAACAACACAGGAAGAATGGCTTGCAAGCATAGGATATAACAACACTAAGCAAGTGAAAAATCTGTAATTTTTTTTGTTTATTAGATGTATTTTTAACATTTCTATCAGATCAGACCTTCAGAAAATAATAAGAAAAACCACAAAAGTTTCTAGCCTCAGTTTCACTTCAATACCACATAAAGTACTGCATGTGTTTACTGATGCTTGCCATTTGGGTGATCTGCAGACTATTTAGTCAAGCCTCTTCAACTCTTTTCTCTCTCTCTCTGCTATGTCTATATTTTTTTTAGCATGAAGACAGATTAAGGAATATTAAATTCTTTCCATGTGCTATATTACCCACTACCTTAAAATCAATAGCAAGAGTCACAAGGGCAACAGCGATGCATATTTAACATAGCCCATTGTTAACCCTGTATCTCTTAGATTTTCATACAGTTTCTTTTATCTGTTAATTTGCTTCCTTTCTCAAGCTTATGTTTTTCTTTCTTTTATTTTCTTTCCCTTCTCTTTGCACGCCAAACTTTTATCAGAGAAATAGAAATTCCTGCTTTTGGCAGAAAGGAACTACATTCAATCACCTCAAAGCCTATCTATTCAATTTTCAGCAGTAGTCAGAAGCTTGTCTTCACTCACCAAGCAAGTGGCTTTAGAAATAAAGACAAATAAACAAACAAAGACTTGATAAAAGTGGTAAGTAAAGACTATCTCATGGCACAAATCCTTTCAACTCCAACTAGTTAATCACTTCAATATTTCATGTCTATGTTGTCTTATTTGCTCTTGAAATTGCCAAACGTTGTTAAAAAAAATTAATCATCACAAGTGGGTAACGATATTGTCATTCATCCTAACTTACCTAACTCTCTCTTTCTACTTTGATTCCAATGGAAAGAAATATGAATCTGCAGGTGGTAATTCACCTTTTTAAGACAAATATTCTACCACTACCAAAACATAATTTTATAGAAGTTTCCCATTTCTTCCATTTGTTATAGAAGAAGGTGAGAAACAGTAGCTCCAGTATTTGATTTTTAGACATTTTAAGTTATAGGACATAAATTCCACCAGAAGCATATTTTTCATGAGTTTGTATTCTGTGTAGTTCATAACACACTGTGAGACACTATGGGTAAATAGAATAATATAGGTAAGTTTTTTATTTAATAAGTACTACAGAATTACTTAAACAGAGTTCAAACATTTTGTTCATGTTTGCAGTCTAAAGAAGCACTTCCACTGACAAGATATTTTTAAAATAAAAAAAAAATACCCAACTATTTATCACAACAATTAATGACAAAAAGGAAAAGAGATAACTTCAATATGAAACCTATACTTCTGGTTACCATTTTATATGGTGGCATTGACAGCAGGCCTTTTATTAATTAGCATCCTTACTAAAGTGAATATTAAAATAACATTTGAAACACTAATCTTTTCAGTATTTGTATTCATCAGGAATCCAGCTCAGAAGGTAGAGAACCAAAGTCTATTCTTAGGAATATCATATTTTTAAGAAACAGTTAGATGGCTCATTAAAATTTTGTATTTTATGAGATTTATAAAAGGGATACTTAAAATATTAGTGACTGTATCAGTGTATTCTGATCCTTCTGCACATAGTTTTATATACAGACCTACTTGGGCAATTTGATTTGATATGCATTATTGTAAAAGGTGATTTACAACTGGTTTTGCCAATGTCAGTTCAGCCTTTGCATATTGTGAAGGCTACAATACAGTTTGATGCAGAATTTGAGTTTCAAAAATATTGTCATGATTATAAGAAGCCAGCATAATATTTTCTCCAAAACTATATCAGCTAACAAAAAAACCAGTGAAAATAATACATACAGTAGTCATATTACAGTACTGTCATCATTAAATATCAGACAAGAACTCAAACCTTTAATTTTTTGCTAAAAATACTACGACCTGGTTGAAAGAACTTAAACTTTTGACTTTTTATACAAATCAGAATGAAAACATTCAAAATCAATGTACAATTTCACATATGGAAACTCCCAAAACATTATTTTCTCCCCCTCCTTTTTTTAAATTTTTTTAATGCTTTTGCAGAGGCATGGGGGAAGTTTTGGTAGAGCGATGATGGGGAGAAAAAACATCACAGCTCCATAAATACTGTAAATAAAGTAAATGATCTATACTCAGGCACAATTTTCATATTGTATTGACTGTGGATAGGATCTAAGAAGTGGTTATGCAACAAGAAATATATATTCTCAAGGGAAGTCTCCTTACCATTAAGTAAGTGGTCCAGATCATTAAATCTGGACAAAAAAATATTAATTGCCAGCACAGTAAGTGAAAAAATATATTTACTAGAAAAGGGAATGTGCACTTTCAGTAGACAGAACGTAAAAGAATTTGTAAAACCACTATGCTTTTTTGGGGCTGTTTTTAAACTTTTATTTTTAAAAAAATGTAAATGAATTATTGTAAATTAATGGTGGCATTGTAGACCATGAATTTACCAATTCTTTTTATTGATTATAGCGAAAAATCAGCCCAATTAAGAATTGCAATATTTCTGTTAATTAATGTAGTTTTATTCACTGAACATTGCATTCAACTACTTTATCCACTAACTACTCCTTTTTAATTTTCAGTTAATATGGTACTTCTTAATTCACCTTAAAAATATAAAGATAAGAAATATGTATGCAAACATAACCTCTGCTGTTTCTCTGTAACACAAACAATGACATCTTTTTAAAAAGACGTTACTTAATCATGTCATTGCCTTCTGATTTTAGCCTCCCCTGATTAAGGACAATACACTGTGGCTTATTGTGAGTGTTAAGCTGGGACTCTCTTAATTTAGGTAAATAAGACTGATATTTTGAAAGGATCACTCTCTTCCTTTGTATAGTCCTGCTGATTTTTACAAGATTCTCAACCTCAAGAAACTCCATAAATCTGAGGGATTTGAAACCATTCAAACCAATGGGAAACTTAAGTGGCTTCAGCAAGCTCAAATCAGATTCCAGATCAGAACAGCCAGATCATTTTTTTTCCCCAGAAGTGTTATTTCTTAATTCATCAATATGGAAAAAAATCATTAACATTTTAAGGAAAAATATAATATAGGCGTAGAACTATGACAATAAGATTATTCTTCTTTAAAAGCCTTACAGAAAAATAAAGAGGGCTTTTGGATACTGTGTCTTAAATAAATTCATTCATCCTACCTGGTTTCAACATGCCACACTTTGTTAACAGGCAGCTAGATCTTTTCCTTGTTATAGCAAATCAATGGAAAATGTATCACTGATTTCAGGTAGAAGTGAAAGCAGGGAGTTAAGACATAAAAGGTAAAAAAAAAAATGTAAAAATATTTGTTTTATTGATTCCTTTTGACTATAACTGCAAACCCATTAGCAACCTGATTATAGGAGAAGGGTCTCCTTGTGTTGGACAAAAGAACAGAGAGTGCATACAAAAGTGAGACAGTTACAGAAATGAAGCAGTCTTGCAGAAATTATATTTACTTGTACACTTAAACAGAAATTCTCTATATGTACACTTGATTAAAGTAGTCCAGCTTTTTAAGTATAAATATACCTTAATGCATTTCTATCTTTCAGAAGAAAGTTAAGGAGATAAGCTAAATTGCTAATATTTCATTAAACAGTACTATTCAATTTCTCTTCATAAAATGAAATTGTGACTTAATCCTCACAGAGTTATACTTTAGTTATAGTTTTTATGATACAAATAGTTACCTAATCCAAAGTTTACAAAAAGCCTATAAAATTAACACATTAAATAATGTACGGGCACTTTTTAAAATTTTTATTTCATAGAATCATAGAATTGTTTTGGTAGGAAGAGACCTGTAAGGTCACCAAGTCCAACCAATAACCCATCACTGTCAGGTCACCAGTAAACCATGCCCCTAAGCATCACAGCTACACATTTTTAAATACTTCTGTGTATTTAAACCACCTTCCTGGGCAGCCTGTTTGCAATGCTTGACAACCGTTTCAGTGAAGAATTTTTTCCTAATATCCAATCCAAAGCTCCCCTGGCACAATATGAGGCCATTTCCTCTTGTCCTATCTCTTGCTACACAGGATAACAGACTGACCCCCACCTCTCTGCAACATCCTTTCAGGTAGTTGTAGAGAGTAAGAAGATCTCCCATCAGCCTCCTTTTCTCCAGGCTAAACAACTCCAGTTCCCTCAATGACTTCTCTTAAGACTTGTTCTCTCAACCCTTCACCAGCCTCATCACTCTGCTTTGGACACACTCCAGAAATTCAGTGTCCTTCTTGTAGTGACAGGCCCAAAACTGAATGCAGTATTTGAGGTGTGGCTTCACCAGTGCTGAGTACAGGGAGACAATCATTTCCCTAGTCCTGTTGGCCACACTATTTCTGATAGAAGCCAAGATGTTGTTGTCCTTCTTGGCCACCTGGACATAATGCTGGCTCATAGTCAGTGATCCGTTGACAAAAAGCCCCAGCTGTTTATCACCTGGTTGCCCTGTATGTGCCACACGATGGCACCCAAGGTGATCTGCTCCATCAACTTCCCTGGCACCAAGGTCAGACTGACAGGCTTGTAGTTCCCCAGATCCTCGTTCTGGCTCTTCTTGTACACAGTTGTCACATCTGCTAACCTCCAGTCAACCTGAACCTCCCTAGTTAGCCAGGACTGCTGATAAATGATGGAAAGGACCTTGATGAGCACCTCTGCCAGCTCCCTCAGTACACATGGGTAGATCTCATGTGGCCCCATAGACTTGTGTGTGTCTAAGTAGGTCACTGATCATTTCCTCTTGGATAATGGGTGCTTCATTCTGTTCTCCATCCCTGTCTTCCAGCTCAGGTGGCTGGGCACTTAGATAACAACTGGTTTTACTGTTAAACACTGAGGCAAAGACATTCAATACCTCAGCCTTTTCTTCATCCTTGGTCACAATGTTTCCCATGCATACAACAGAGGATAGAGATTCTTCTTAGTTCTCCTTTTGCTCTTGATGTATTTATAGAAATATATTTTATTCTCTTCTATGTCAGTAGCCAGATTAATTTCTAGTTGGGTTTTGGCCTTTCTAATTTTCTCTCTGCATGGTCTCCCAAAACCCTTGTAGTCTTCTTGAGTGGCCAGAAGTTAAAATATAGCAGACTAGATATTAGTAAACTGAATCCAGAGCAGATACTCAGAAACTGGATTTGAAATCCCAAAAGCAAGATTTTCATGGAGGTGGAAGGGACCAGAAAAAAAACAAGCAACTTTTTTTTCTGATAAGTAATTTTTAGGTGGTAGTCAAAATATGGTGGCTGATAGAGCAGAGATTGAATTGACGTGAAATGTTGGTAGAACTCTCATGTGCCGTTGAGAGAGGACTATCAATTAGGGAAATAACTTCTGAGAAGATATATTTCCTTTATCCACATCGCCTAAATTAGTTGTGCATGAAGAATTACTAATAATATTATTGGATTTCAGTGGTTTCAGTAGTTTAAATGTTAAGGAACATAGCCAACTTCTGTACACCTGATTGGATCTGCATGGAGGAGTAAAAACAAAAGGTTCAAGAGACATATTGTTCCAGAGTAGATTTTGTACACATAACCCGAAGTCCTGAACTTGAAAGTAGGATTCTGTGTCAGAAAATGAGATGCTAAACCTAGTGGAGCAGAATTCTGGTCTGTTGTTGCTTGGAAATGTAAGACAGGAAGGGGTCAAATACAACCTTACTGGCTGAAGTTGGGGGTGAAGGCCCTATAGTTCATAAGTGCTTACTGTTCTGATGTTCAGACATCACCTCTCCTATGCACAGCCGCATGCTTATACAGCTGTGCCCACCTAAATCTGAGCTGAGTCTATCTTGAGCAAATGTCACTGCTTCTCTGAAACTGTGAATATGCAGGAGAGAGTAAATCCAGAAGATGCTGTAGGATTATCTAGTCTTTCCCCATGCTACACAAAAGATGTACAGCAAAACCTTAAGTACAAAAAAACATAACTTCCAAACTACATGCACAGGAAGATACTATGAATAATCCAGGCCACTGTCAAATATCCTGGACTATTGTCCTCAATAACTGACAGACAACAGACAGTAGTGCTTCACTTCTTTGCCACATTTTATGCTTTTGTAGCTCATATAGCCTGGAATCTACTGGATTCAAAAGTGACTTATTCCGCTTGGCATGGCTGAAGAAATAAATGGATATAAGGTAGGTTTATGTTCCTATAAACTACCTGAAGGCACCTCAGCCCAGCACCAAGTCAAGTAGCTAAAAGTCTTCAGATTTACAGCACCCAATAGTAATTCCCTAGACACCATTGTGGCAAGTAGGAATTCCCAAAGCACAATCAGCTCTTACCTATATACCTTCCTTTTCTGAGAAAACCAGAGGGACAGACTGATATGAAACAGCATCCCTGAATCTCTATGCTGGCCCTAAACCCAAACAGGCATATTATAATTTCCGCAATGTCTTTCAGATACTGTGTTATTGTGTTATTCCAAGGGACTTTTGCAGTAAAGAAAAAAGTTTCATCAGTCTGCCTTTATGCAATAGTTAGTCCCCTACCTGAACAGCTCTTATAGCGTCAGCAGAGAAATATATTCAATGTCATATGTCAAAGGAAAGAATGAAGTACCAATGTGCTGTGCACACATGATACACACAGAAGCACCAATGGTGCATGGTTAGCACAATTTTGTCATAAGTAGAACAATGAGTCAATTACAGTAACTGTCCTGTGTTTCACAATCATCACTTCAGAGAACATTTTGTATACACATACAGTCATGCTGGTTGGAAAAGAACATACTCTCAGGGGATAGAAGAACTGATTGATTGAAGTCTCTGCTGAGAGCATTTTAACTAAGTATGCTTTAATATAGCTTGCTGAACTTGAGTTTGTGTTTATGAACATGTAATGCTGAACATTCCTTGATAGGCAATGGTGACATCTCTGTCTGACATGACTATTATGACACTGTGACTTTATTAGCAGACAAGCATTTTTCCATTAAATTTTTTGGATCATAATTCAATTCTGATGCAACTCCCATGGTTACACTAACCAAGGAGATAAAACAGTGTTCTGCAGTCTAGTGTGATATTAGCCCCGAACTAAGTTAAAAACCTTGAAAATGGGATGTTTTCTACTGCTTAAATTAATGGTGGCAAATTATGCTATTTGTAAAGTGTAATTTGACTTCAAAGTTATCTTAATTAGCAAATTCTCTTAAAGTTAATTATACTTTAAATCCACTTAATACTCTGTAATAAATTATATACTTGTAATGGATAGGCTCAGCCCATTAAAACAATAACTTTTTATGAGTGAGATGAGACCAATTTAAAATAAAATTAATCTCTGGATGGAACAAGGATTGAATTCCAATACTCTAATATCTCAGACACAATACACACTTGCCAAGGGCACCTCCATCAGTATGCACCATATAATTTTACAGTAAAAAATATACTGAATTGGAGAGTCTTTTTATCCCATTATTAAGGCCTCCAACCACTGGCTTTGTCTTTCTATAGAATAAGAACTGTTCTACATCAAGTGGTATTTTAACATAAAAAAACCCCAGAAAACAGAAACCCAAATCTCAAACCTGAAAAGTTAATTTTGGAAAAAGTTATTTTTAATTTCAAAAAGTTCCAGCGTAAAATGGCATCCAGTTCTGGGCCTCCATGTAATTTATGTCAACTCTTTCAAGTGAAGCTTGTGTTTTCTAACACATTTACAGAATACAGTGAACCTGCTGTTGCAATATACATAAGCAAAGACATTTTTAGGCTATTTTTTATATAGGAATTAATACTTGCTTTTTTTCCTGGCATATTTCCAGACTACTTGGGAGAATGCTAAATGAATTCAATGCATCACTTTTTGCAACTGATCAGTTTTTTCAAGATTGGCAGCATTGCAGAGTTTAATAAATATTTCACATTTATAAATTAGCATTTTTACTACCTACCTTTTCTCCAGAGTTAGTAGTCAGGTATTTCAACTGCTCTTATAGCTGGCATAGTATATAACACTATGCATTAGAAACCTTATTTAAATGCTACAGTTGCAAAGTCAAACAGAATTAAGGTTGCCACATTGATTCAATACAGTTTCTTACTGCATATGTATAATAATCATCTTATAAAAATTAGAGTCCATGACATAGAATCATGGAATGGTTTGAGTTGGAAGAGACCTCAAAGACCATCTAGTTCCAATCCCTCTGGTCATGGACAGACTCCTTCCACTTCATGAGATTACTCAAGGCCTCATAAGCCTGACCTTGAAAACTTCCAGGGATGATGCATCCATAACTTCCCTGGGACAACCTGTTCCAGTGCCTCACCACCCTTACAGTGAAGAACTACTTCCTTACATCTAATCTAAGTCTATTCTTTACAGTTTAAAGCCATTACCCCTTGTCCTCTGACTACATGCCCTTCTCCAGCTTTCCTGTAGCCCCCTTTTAAGTAGTGAAAGGCCACTATATAGTCTCCTGGAGACTTCCCTTCCACAGACTGAAGTACCTCAACTCTCCCAGTCTTTCCTCATAAGAGAGGTCCTCCAGCCTTCTGATCATCTTTGTGGTCCTCCTCTAGACTCACTCTAACATGTCCATGTCCTCCTCATGTTGCGGCCCTCAAAGCTGAACACAGTACTTCAGATGGCATCTCATGAAAATGGAGTAGAGGGGCAGAATCACCTCCCTCGACCTTCTAGCCACACATCTTTTCATGCAGCCCAGGATGTGATTTGTTTTCTGGGCTGCAACTGTACATGGCTGGCTCATATTCAGTTTTTCTTTCACCTACACTCCCAAGTCCTTCTCCACAGGCCTGCTCTAAATCCACTCGTCTTGGCCACATGGCCAAGAAGACATCTCCATAACATAGTATTCCTGTTCTATACTTTCAACAACCAAGAACTTAAAACCTCTGGCTCACTCACTCTGACCTCTTGGTCATATTGAGTCCTGTCTTTCAACAAAGGCATATTCCCCAAGGCACTCCAAAGACATTTCTTTCCTACTTGAAAATTTTGTTCCAAAGCCCTTAGCTGAATTTTGGTTAAGCTTTTTATTTCACAAAAGGAAACATTACTTTCATTCAGAGCAAATGGGTAGCACAGGATGATTGCTTGTATGAAACACCATTGCCTATTTTTATTTTAAATCTAGAAGTTAAGTGACTGAAGAACTCCTCCAATCATTGGAAAATGTTGAGTTCCTTCTTTTTATCTTATGGCTTTAAATATACCTTTCTCCTAACAATGCCGTAATGATCAGGTGTTAAGTATTCAGTGGGGGATGGAAGGTACTTTGTACTTCTGCAGCTGTAGCTCATCCTCCACACATTAGCATACACGTACAAATATTTATTATGCTAGAACAAGCATGACTCTTGTTTCTTACTAATTAACATACTCAAGGGAGGAGTTGTACAGCAGTCATTTCAGAATCTGCTGTATAAATGAGTTAAAACTAACCATGATTTTTGTGTTTGAAATGCTAATTTATTTAATGTCAAAGACTATATTATTGCTTGTTTCATACATATAAAATACTGACTTATTTCCTCTTAGTCATTCTCTTTTCCATTCCTCTTCCTTTTTGATCTTACTCATAGATAAAGTCATTACATAGCACACATAATGCAAGATATTTCCTCATTGTAAGTAGAAGGTTTATATCATGCATCTTGATTCCCATACAAGTTCACAGGAGAGGAAATTAAGACTCATTTTGAGTTCTCCTCCCTTAAACAGCTAGTGATAAATCTTAGTTAATAAAACACAACTATTATTAGTGCATTGGACAACTACAACTTATCCCAAACTGATCTGATCAAGTGTTATAGAGTCACATGATCATAATTATCTAAGGAACATCCAAATATTGTTTTGACATGCTTCTTTAGTAGTTCTTATATGGTTATCTAAAATGGGATTATTATAAATGTTTCTATGACAGTAAGCACCCAAATATTTTGAAGAGAAACAAAATACAATGTTCTACCTGTACTGTTCATCAGTGGAGTTTCTGCCACTTTTCTAACTTTTTCTCTATTCTTACAGACCTTAAAATGGAAACAACAGACGCTTTTTCTGTCTATGCTGGAATCAACTGCTCTATATTAGATAGAATATATTACCTGGACAACAAAAATAGAGCTAGAAAGTGTTTCTCCAGAATTCAATTTAAACCAGCTTCTTTATGATAGGTTATCAGCTGTTCTTTTCCTTATTTGATGTGTTTATGTTATGTTCATTTAAAACAGATTGCTAGTGCTGATATATTACAGACCATTTTTATTACTGAAGAATGTTGTTGTTAAAATCAATTAATAAATAAATAATCACAAGCTTTAGTTATAAATCGGATACCTTCTTAAAAAAAAAAAAAAAGCAAAAAACCCCCTTCTCTTATCCCTCTTACTCACACGTACTGTGTGCATTTTGAGGTCTATTTCTGAACTGCAATACTTTTACTATAGTAAATGGTTAAGGGTCATCTCTACAAAGTGCACATACTAGTATTGAAATATCTCATTGCTTTTTAAGTTACAAAAATCATTAAATTATGCATGTTAATAACCGGGACCATTTCTAGACAGCCTTGAAAATGTGAATGTAACTACACAGCTGAAGAAGTAGGCAGCATGTAGCAATATTCTATATTTACATTAGATGGGAAATATATTAAAAATACTAGGATGGATTATCTGTTCATATCTCAACTAGACATCAAAGTTGGCTTTGGAGAAAAAGAGGTGCTTTCAGAGAACAGTTATAAACTGCCAGCACCAAATAGTATTTACCTAAGAGGTCTAAAAGCATTAAAAGAAAATATGGTTGAAATAACAGTAATCACAGGTAATCTGCTACCTACAATAGCCTTGATACCTGTGGACTGGGAATGGCAAATGTAATGCCAGTGTTTAAAAAAATGTCTGTGACAATCATACTTTCAGGTTAGCAAGATATTTAAAGCAGTCTGTCTTAGCTTGATTATCATCAAATGGGTGACATACAGGCTGGATAAGTGGACAATAAGTGGGTAGAAAATTGTCTGAACTGTCAGGCTCAAAGAATTGTGACCTGTGGTACAAAGTCTAGCTGTTGACCAGTAACCAGTGGGATCCTTCACAGCTTAATACTGGGACCACTACTGCTGAGTGATGACTTGGATGACAGAATAGAGGGCGCACTCAGCAAGATTGCTGACACCAAACTGCAGGCAGCAATCAATTTGTTGGTCAGACCTGCTATTCAGAAAAACCTCAACAGGCTGGAGAAATGGGTTGATGGTAGTTCAACAAGAGCACATACAATCATACAGGCACAAGCAGGGTCTCTGCCAGTCACAAGCGGAGACCCCGGGGCTCAGTTCTGGGGCTGGTCATGTTCAATATCTTTATCAATGACCTGGATGAGGGCATTGAGCTCTCCCTCAGTAAATTTGTAGATGACACAAAATTAAGCAGGAGTGTCAATCTGATTGAGGGTAGGAAGGCTCAGCAAAGGGATCTGGACAGGCTAGATCCATGGGCTGAGGCCAAATGTATGAGGTTTAACAAAGCCAAGTGCCAGGTCCTGCACTTCAGTCACAACAACCCCATGCAACGATACAGGCCTGGGGAAGTGTGACTGGAAAGCTGTCTGGTGGAACAGGACCTGGGGATGCCTGTGTCCAGTTTTGGGCATCACAGTACAAGAAGGACATTGAGGTGCTGGAACAGGTGCAGAGAAGGGCACCAAAGCTGGTGAGGGGTCTGGAGAATATGTCATATGAGGAGCGCCTGAGGGAACTGGGATTGTTTAGTTTGGAGAAGTGGACGCTGAGGGGAGACCTCATTGGTCTCTACAACTACCTAAAAGGAGGCTGCACTGAGGCAGTAAGAAATGTATCCTCGGTGTACATTACTTTTTCATTGTGAATATCTTTGAGTCACTTGCTAATTCTTCTCTTTAACCGAAAGCGACTTTTGTGGTCTTTCTCCTTCTACAAAGAATACTTATTAAGTTTTAACTAGTGCCTATGGTCTCCAGAAGATACCATATCCAGGGTTTAAAAAATTCCCTGTGCAAAAGGTGAGAAAGAATTTGCTTTCTCTGTGAACAGATGTATTGTTGGACACTAGAATTTGTGAGCAACATGGAGGTGGACACCAGAGATCCGTCCTAAGATAGAAGATGTTTTGTTCTTTTGCCTCTTCTCGGTAGAACCCAGAGGCAGGATAATATAACCCTGAAGGAAACTGCTTCCCTTCACAGTCATTGCAATTGTGGCTGCTGGAGCATGTAATTACATGGAGGGAAAAAGAGCATGCAACGAAAGGTTGTCGAAAGCCTCAGGACTGCTAATCTCGCTGTCTCTTGTTGGGAAGTAAAGCCCTGTGTGGCAGAACATGTTTGGGTAATTGGAAATGGGACACCTGCTGCTTTCATTAGTCTGACTGTATCTACATTAAATAAATGGATATTTGTATTATTTTCCTAATGCCCAGAAAGTTCATCCCTCCAGAGAAAAGGAAAACAGAGGCAGTATTTTATAATCTGTACAACCTTCTTAAAACTATCAATTTAATAATGGCGCAACTGAGAATGAAAGCAGAGCGTAATATTCAGAGATAGAGCTGGACAATGGATCTTTGAAGTTCAAGAGTGGATAAGTGATGGTGAGGGAAAGGGGAGAAAACCAGCAGTGGCGTAGTGTCTGTAGGTCCTGACTTCTCTATATTCTGTTCACCTTTGTTTGTAGAAAGGAAGCGAGAGAGAAAATTTTGTCTCTCATTGTGTTGGGCAAGCAAGACAGTTTTACAAAACTAAGAACAAAGCGAGGTTTTGTATGTGAATCCCTTTGTTACTAAGTTCCCCATCCTTCACATCAACAGATAAATTAAAAAACAATTCTATTTTGTGTATTTCACATATATAATGAGCAATATTCTGGATACCCAGGTATCTAGAACTAAAATATTCGGTAAAACTGGGGAGGTGATATTTCCTCTCTACTTGGTACTGGTGAACCCACACCTGGAGTAATACACCCAGTTCTGGGCTCTTCAGTACAATAGAAACATGGACATGCTGAAGAGGAGGGCTGTGGAGATGGTTAAGGAACTGGAGCATCTCTCATATGAATTTGCCCTCCTGTTTTACTTCAGTGATGAGAAATGGTGCACTTTGACACCACTGCTTATTTTTGATGTACTCACAAAAGGGGGAAAAGAGGCATAGTTTGGCTATGCCAAACTCCTTCTTAAAAATAAAACTGTAAGATCTGGTTCTGCCCACATACTATACAGGAGCATAAATGGACACAAAACCTGTTTTACACACTCCTACAAAATACCTTTTTATAAATACTAGATCAATGTTTTCTCAAATACTTGATCACAGCCTTCCCAAGTCTCTAAAAGGGGTCATAAAATGTTACTCAGCAGAGTCAGCAGCAGCTCTTCTCCTACAGGGCAGAGGAGTGCGAACAGGCTGTAATTACTGGCTTCAAGTGTTCTCAGTAGTCAGGGACCTATTAGCTATCCTTAATTGGTGGCAACTCTTCAGGCAGATCTACAAAGACATACGAGCCAAAAGGACATTGCAGGTTCCAAAAGTCAAAGAATCAGAGCATCAGAGCAATGGACCTACTCAGGTAAATTGCAAACACATCCATATTCTCCGAAAACCCCTACCAGTTGTTACAAAGCTGATTGCAGAGGAAGCGTGTGTTACTGCCGTGGAACAAGCTCTGGGTAACGTTTCCAGCTGCATTGCAGTGTTGCTCTTGAGCAGTGTTAAGGAGACTTCCTGAGCTAGTAAGCAAATAGTGGCCCAATGACAAACCCCTCCAACCTTATGTTTCATTCATAAGCACTGACACAACTTTCACAGAGCATCTGAAATGTAGAGCTCCTTAAAGAAAGAAGACAAACCACAGAATTGTGTCATCAGCCTTTTTTGAAAGGAAAGATGACAAGACAAGAATCTGCGTGTTCTCTTCTTCAATGAGTTCCCAGTTCATTTTTTTCCTAGCTGGCCTCAAACTGGGGAGTATATTGAGAAGTGGAGTCCCATGTTCAGTGTCATGGAGATGCACTCAAGCAGAACAGACTTAGACAAGTATCTTGATGCTGAGCTTCCCACTATTGTCACTCCTTAAACCACTGGCTTCTGAGGACAACAGGACAGCCATTGAATTTTCAGTCACTGAAGAATGTAGGACCCTTCAAGCCTCTGCACTGAAGAGTTACAAGGGCGTTACCACAGCTAATTGCTATCCATTACACACCTTTTGCACCTTTTCTTTCTCACTGGTTTTACCAGTCTTTTTTCCTAAACACAGTACTCTGCTCTCCCATTTAACTGACTTAAGCTGTTTGACAGTGCCAATTCTCAGTGCAGAGTTAAGATTAATTCTAAAGGTACAGGTAATTCATTACACAGGTGCATAAATGATACTCATCTGTATTTTTGTCTTATTTCATAGATTGCTGAATACAATATTTAGTGTTATTTTGTTATAGTTTTTAAAAGATTTTACAGTCCTTGGCCAGATCCTCTAAAGACACATACTATACTCCACCCATGATGAACAGAAGTTCCTGTTAGTGTCAGAGCGAGCTCTGGATCGATAGCAAAATACAGCCCCAGGGGTCTCAGATATGCTGTAATAATCACAGTGTCTAATTCGTGGGGCTCGGAGGGCTGAAGGAGGAGAGCTGCTATAAGCAGACAGTGTTATTATAGTCAGATCCTGTATCAGGCTGGTCAGCATCTAACCTCAGGTCTCATAGAGAGAGAAGAAAATCTCTTGCCGAGCAACAATGTTATCCAAGACTTTAACACTGAACTTTACAGTCAACACGGAGCTTGGATTTTCTAAACTGTGTAACTCCCTTAAACTGACTTTCAGATTATCCTTTGGATATGTCGTTTGTGCAGACCTGTGATGCAGAAAGTCTACCTCATGCTCTCTTTTCTTGTTGCAGATGCTTTTTGAAGTGTTCTGGCTTCCAATAATTCTTTTTTTGCCCCCCTTTTTTATAAAGAAACAATTTCCTCTTTCTAAAACACCATATCATGCTTTGGCTTTTATGTTTCTGACTGGACATGAAGTCATGGTAGCTTTGCCATTTACTTCAGTTGGGGGACAAATGTAGGTACTTGAAGGATCTCTTTGCAGGAAGGACTATATTAATCTAGGTCTTGCATAGCTCTTTATATTTTTATGTGGCTGTTTAATGGATTATAAATAAAGTCTATTCAGATCTTGCATGTTATCATATTCTCCCTCTGTTTCACCAATGATTTCAGCTTTAAGAGATTTTTATTAGAATTTCCCACAAGCATCTTCTTGTTTCCTTGCATGCCTGTGAAAGTGTATGAAGCTTTTATGGGGCCATCCTCTGACTTTTCCTCATAACTTACATCTGCTATGATTCTGTGTAAAGAGCTTGATGATGCTGTCATTTCTGTGCTCCTAGTAAAACCATCACTCCTCTGCTTTCCTTTCATTATATAAATTTATAGTACCTGAGGAGTTGTGTGGTTTCAGTCTGAAAAGAGAGCCATTATATACTACTAAAATTGTGATCAGTGTTTATTTGAGTCATGAAATTAATAGTAAGTCCGAGTTTACTAAATTAATCATCAATGTGCTATTCAATATATTTTAATATTAAAATAGCTATTAGTGTAATGTGTTTATACACACATATATTTCCAGGAGGCCCAAATGAGTTCTAACAGATGTATTTTCTCAGCTGCCACCAAAAACTTCGTTGTTAATAATTTTTGAGTCAGCTCATGGAACATCCCATGCAGCTGTGCCTCTGAGAGCAATGGAAATGCTGCTTCATTTCTGTTACTCCCTAGCACCTGCAGCAAGTGTTTGCCTGGGATGAAGGGAAAAAGCAAAATAGAGTATGACGAAATGGATATTCCAATTTTGAAGGAAGTCCACACAAAAAAATTATAGAGTCCTGGTGTCTTTGGGAAAGAGGTAGGTCATGTCCTCACCCTCATTAACAGTGGGAAAGCTACTAGTGTTTAAATTGGCAAAATAAGCCAAAATTGTGAATGGTATCGTGGTCTTTTATATACAGCACAATTTGAGGGCAGCAAGACCACTTACTCGGGCTTGTTGAGTCACCAAAGGCATAGCCCTGATAAAAATGATAGTCCTTTATTTATTAACCCATAGGTCATTGCTCAGGTAAAATTTCTGTAAAACGCCTTTCTTAGCTGCTTGTTACAAGTAAAGGCTGTGATTTGTCTTAGCCTCATGTCCCATTGAGGACAGAGAAACATATCACAAACACCTGTGAGTTTCTGAAACTCTCATCTGATTTTTGCCTGACCTTTTCCTGAAACATTATCACACAAATATATTTTTCCAGTCAGACCTTGGTTCTAAACGGATAAAAGGACCAGAGAAAAAATAGGATGTTTCATTTTGTTGCTTGTTTGGGATTTTATATATATAAACCTTCAGTAAATAAATCTCCAAATGAAAAATTGATGCAGGTTTTCTTTTTTTTTTACCTTTCTCCCCTTATCAGAAATGCACTGAGCCTTATCTCACTGAATATATTCACTGATCTTGGCTATTCATTAAAAGTAATAGAACAGCTAAATAACTTTGGTACACAGCAGCTCCAACATCTTTTGTTTAGTTTCTTCAATAAATCATATTGTCAGAGGTTACTTTATTTTACTATTGTGTCACTGTAAAAGAATGAACTATATTTTGAAAATTTCCATCCCTATTGCTTAAGCTCTGCTCTGCTAAGTTTAATACCCTGACAATTCCAGCCATAATTTACTCCTTGGAACAGGTCATTAAGTACGCATTGCTGCTTCAGACTTCTTTGATCCATTGCCTTTTATAAAATACAGAAACAGTCTAAAGAGTCTCCATAGAAAGAATTTTCCTTTAGGTTGGTATTTAACTATGAATCATAATACATAATTCACCCACCCATCCAGAAAAATTTCTTGCACCACACAGACATGTTACTTTCTTTCTCAGAAAGCCATATGGTGCTTCATCATTTACCACGGTGGACTGATTCAGAAATAATAAGGTTAATCATATTACCATAGCTAAGTGAGTAGATATGCTGGTAAAGCAGGTAGTATCTTCTGTGTTACCTGGAGATAATACAATTGCTCTGTGGCAGTCCGCCAGGGATTGTCAGAGTCGCTTACAGGAATCTGATGTGATTTGGTGTGTAAAACTAACAGGGTAGCTCAGTTGGAGAGGCATGATAGTGTTATAAGCTTCTCCCATGGGCAGATCAAAGCAGTTAATAACACATCAGGGAATGGTCACTGGGATGGTGCAGCTAATCTCTAGGGAGGAAATGTCATCTTTTTCCTCCAAAGAATTGTACTCAATTGCCACAAAGTAAGAAGGTTTATGAATGAAAAAATCGTGTTGCAATTATGGCATCACTTCTGTCACTTCCAAAAACCTTAGCCTTCAGAGCATCCCACTTGGGCCTGTTCAGTAAGTTTAAGTATTTGCAGGACTCTGCACAGAGCATCTATTTCTACCGTGGTAATGGGTCAAATTGCATTATCCTTATTACACTGATAATATCTCTGTCTAGAACAGGTCTGTACCAAATAATGGTCCTTAAACTGTCTTTAGGGCCAGACACTTTTTAAGTTAAGAGAGTTTTTTTAGAAAGACCAGTGTTGTCTATAAATATATATGTGATAACTGCATAGGTCATTGCATCCTCCTAATGTATAGACAAATTTTACCATCCATCATCTAAATAGTCTATGAATCTTTACCCAACAGTTCTGCTTATCCATTTTTCATGTTTATTTTTTCATAGATATTAATCATTTAAATCTGTTTATAAAGGTGATGTATTTACATGTCTAGACATCTGAATATTCAAGCTTCATTTCTCATTCCATGCAGCAAAAATTGATTAGCCGTACCTAGAGAAAATTTGTCAGGGAGTAACTGCCAATATTAACATCTGCCAGCCAATCTTCTTCATAATCAGCAGCAAAAAGAAGTGATTTTGCCTCCTGGGAGAGCTTTCAAAGTTTCCTGTCCCAATTTGCAGTTTGTATCTCTCAGGGATGTAAATATGAATAACATTACAATTCTCCATGGCTTCATCTATCAAATGTGTAAATTGATGACAGGATCCCAGTGACAAAACACTGGGACAATGATATCCCCTAGGCTGATATTTATGTATATATATACCACAGAAAAAAAACACAGTCAGCTTAAGACTTGTGGTTTGAAATGAACTCTTCAGGTAGAATTGACCCAAAGTGTGCAGGGCAATAAAAAAGAAAAGATCAGTGCAAATACAGAAACAGTTATTACGTTTGGGTGAAAACAATGTTAGATCTTAGCAGCAGTATGCAGCTCAGGGTACGCGCACTTCAAACAAGCCAACAAACAAACAGAATGTTAGAGCTGAGATATTGAAACCGCAGAGACTTGGTGGATGCCAATTCCTATTAATTTTAATGGGCATCTAGCATCCGGATTCCTTGGGATCGTTTGAAATTCAGCACAAAGCATTAATAAATGCTTATATTCCCCCCTGTCCTCCTTATTTACGTCAGCAGTGACTCTCGGTGCAGAAGCTAAAACCAGGATCTAGCCAAAGGTAAGGTAGTCAGGGTGTAGTAGAGGGATGGTGATGCTTTCTCAGGCCATGGGCAACTTGGGTTGTTTAGTAATAACATCATTCCCTTCCATGTACTCAAAATAGGAATGGAGGAAAAGATGATACCTTTTGCTGGAGCGCTGGCATAGTTGGAGTGGTCATGGGGTGTTTGGAGGCTGGAGTGGTCATGGGGTGTTTGGAGGCTGGTGTTTGGGAGCAAAGATTGGCAGTGTGAGAAGCCACCATCAACTGCATGCCAGTCACTGACAGGCCTGAATATTTCCAGTAGTTCTCACAAACTCACAGAGATGTTCAAGCTAGTGTACACATGCCTCTGTTCACAGATGTAGGAACCTAAGGGAGAAGCTGGCTTGCAGTACATGTTAAAAATCAAAGTACAGTATCTGCCTGCCTTCCCTGAAAAGCCATTTCTCCTGAAAACAGGGCTGTGCATCTTCTCTTCCATACACCATGTATGGGATCTGCCTTCCCTGAGCTCGGCAAGAGACCCATCTTTATGGAGCCCACAGAATGCAGAACACGTGTGACCACATCCAGGAAGGCTACAGTGCCCAGGATGTCTGTTGTTATACCATCCTTCCCCTTCTATAATCCTGAATACTATGAGCACTGAACGATTTATCAGGCAGTTTGGACTGCAAGCTAAAAGGTTATTTCAGAATTTGTATTGATGTCTCAAATGGCACTTCACAAAACTGTTGGAATATTCTGATCTTGAAGGATGACCTATTTAAAGACTGCATCTGCAGCGCTTAAAGCAACTAGCCTTAAAATCCTTTACAAAAGGAATATTAGAATTATTTTATTTCTTGTATTAATTTTCTGCTGTACCATTCAACAGAAGAGCAAAAAGCTTCAGGCAAACTAGTAGTTATTGGTCATATACAGCATTTATTAAGAAAATGCATTGGGAGATAAATTTATGTTCCTTAGTTATTTTGAGTTGCCTGAGAAATATTCTTCATCATACTTGAATTCAGATTATAAGAACCAATCAATCACAAATGAGAGCATTTTCCTTGGCTGCAGTGTGTATTTGCTACTACTGTAACACACGCTAATAACAAAAAGTAGAAAACAAGTAAAATGGCTGAATCCACTATAAAAGATAATTGTTTGTAGACTAGACATCAGAATTGGAAACTAACTGAACAAAACCTATCCTCACAAAGAGTTGTAAATTAACACTGACCACAGTGCAGCCCAACTTACAGCAGCACCCTCTGTCCCCTTCTGCTTATAGACCAAGCAACTATTTTGTACATAAGTGCATTTTTCGCAGAGATAAAAGGCTATCTTTCCACTTGCCCTCCCCTTATTTTTCTAAAGAGGCTGTTGGCATATTTGAAAAGCCAACAACTGACTGAGCTGTGCTCAATATAATGTCATCATTTATACTTCAACTCGGAAACATGTTCACCAAGATTGAAGTTATTTTACTCCCACAGGGGTAACACTCTATTTTAAGTGCCCATTAACTAATCCTAAACAGCAGTGGAAAATCAGTGGAAATACATGTGACATCTACATGAATACCAAGTGAATTAATGAAGATTACTGCTGAATACAAAATTATTCCACTATAGAAGGGATACTTGAAAGAAAAAGTTGCTGAAATAAGGAGCTAGTCATAAAAAATGTGTCCTTCTGTACTCGTTCTTTTATATTATATGGGTCTATTCATGGCAGTTTGCATTTCTATTATAAATCCCAGCTTTCAGGGACTGAAAACTTGCCTATTAAAACTTGGTCCGTGACTTGGTAGTAACACATACGTGTCTGTGATTAAATTTTTTTTTATTAAAAAAAAATAACAGCCACTTATTAAAGTTGAGTAAAACGTTAAGGGATTCAAATGCTGTTTAGCACTGCTAATACCTTGCCATTAAAATAAAATTATATAGATGTTTTTATACATACTTATTACTGATTGGTCCCACTGAAACAGTTATAGGGAAATTTCAGTAAATGTCTGACTCAAATGTTAATGCTTGAATTTCTCTTGATGCCAACAGAAGAGGACAATTTATAGAGTCTATCAACATGAGAGGCAAAATCCTAGCTATTTGTTTAGCTCTCAATATCTAGGTGATTGTTGATAGCGCTCTTTTCTTCTGGGTTGGAACTACTTTATTACCAATATTTAGATGTGT